>APFE030307780.1:270052-282280 GCA_000404065.3 Pinus taeda | reverse complement strand
CTACCGCGATCCACTAATATTTATCCACCAACAGATCCTCCATCTTGAGTTTCCACAACTCAAAACTCTGACCATTGAACTTCTCAATCTCTATCTTTCCGCTGCTCGCCATCTTCCTTCACCACCAGAATCGATCTCGCAGATCTCCCACTGAACAGGGTCTACCACAGGCCCAAGCGAAACCCCTCAGCAACAAAGGCGTCCCCTTGAAGCCAAAACAGCTCTGATACCAAATGTAGTTTTAACCCCGTACAGAAATTACCTGCATACGAATTCTAAATCACAGGAAAAATAAAAATGCGAAAGCATAACACATAAAACACATATACACAGAGATTTCCCACTGGATCCCAAAACCGGGACTACCAGCTTGATTTTTCATTATTATTCCTTTCAATGTTACAATACATATTTATACATGCCGAAGCATCCAATACCATGGACCGAAAATTATCACGTCCAAAACTATGGACCGAAAACCATCGCGTCCAAAAAACATGTGCGAAAATCATGCACAAAACCATAGGTGGGTCTACCCAACCTAACATAGGGTCCAAAACCAAAATTTTCCGGGGCGTACCCCTCAAACCCCCTGTTAACTATGTGGAAAGAATATAACACAACCCAACAAGTGTCAGTAGATTTTGGGATATGTTTGTCTCACATGGGTGCATGCAAGGTAGAGGTGGTAGAGAGTAGGGTATGTGGAAATTCCCCTCACAAGGGTCTAGAAGAGCTGAAAGGGGTTGGGTCTATGGAGAATTGGAGGTGGATCTAAATTACCTTGACATAGAGAGAACCAGGGGTTTAAGGAAATCTAGATACACCCTCTAGTGGCATAGGGGCAAAGGTGGAGAAGCCATGTTGGCCAGTTTATGGATCGGTTTGGTCCTATGGACTCGAATATCTCAAGTCGGAAATCTCTGTTTGGAAAGAATTCAACTCGGGTATCGATGTTGGGTATGGCTTGATGTCGAGCAATTGAAGCTGGTCATTGTGTATGGGGTCTCGATTCCCACAGCCCAAGCACTCTGTATGGGGTCATGTAGCAAGGGGTTTGATGGGCTATGGGATCAGTTTTGCAGCTAGATTGAATCCCCTTTCAATTCTTGTTACTATGTTTGGTTGATGAAGTTAATACTGGTGGAGAGTGTTGCTATAATACCGAGGGCCTGGAAATAATTGGCACATCCAGTTCACTCAGGCTTTGCACTGGGAAGAGGAAGGTAATTTCAAACAGTGGCACTATAATCTTCCGTTGGCATACAATTACTTGCAATAAGTGGAGTGGGTTCCTTGGTTGGTTTTGTTTAAATTTGAAGCAGTTCTGCAGTGTGGACGCAACCAATGGCAGCGTCGAGCTCCCAAACTGCGGCCCTAGCTAGTGGAAATCTGGTGGTGGGAAAAGACAGTATTTGATAGGCAATGGAAACAAAATGGCTCGAGCAAAGGGATCAAAGAAAAATGGTGATGGAAGTCGAGGATAGGGAATGCAGAGAAAGGCAGCCTCGTCACCGAGAATCCAACCCAGTTGTTGGGACAAGCTGAGGGTGCAAGCCGGCTTCACGTATAATTGAAGAAGAGGCCCAAACTTACCTGCCAGCGACTCCAACCCGATTAGGTAGTTGATTACAGAATGGGAAAATGAAATATTTCATTTAGTGGAAGACTTTTATTTGGACATGGATGAGTGCCAAGCAGTGGTCCCGGATCCAGGCCATACTCATGGAAGATTAACACAATAAAAGCATACAATGCGCCTATTCAGGATAATGAAGAGAATTTTGGAGAAAGCTCTAGAACAGTTTCCTCCTAACATGCATGTAGCACCTCGGGGGCAATCAGATTACACCAAAGAATTGCAAAAAATTCAATTCCAACTGCATCAACTGAGTGGTCAGCTGAGCCAAATTGAGCAGCACATCCCTTGCATACCCCACACGGAGCTACCAGTTTTCACTATGAAGGACCTTGCTCTGGTGGATTCAGTTGATGATTAGTAGTGAACATGCACCCATGTTTTTACAATTTGAATGCTTAATTCCTATATTTTTAGATTTATTATTAGTTATGTTTATAGTTATTTAGAGAATAAGAAGTATAAAGGCTCTCAAGTTTATATAGCATGGCTAGAGAGAATTATTAATTTTTTCTTATGGATGGCATATTTTGCGGTTAGATGGCCAATAGACCTCGTTTCCCACTAGGCAAGTTGAGGCCACCTAACTCTCAAACATATGGATGTTACCTACTTTATTTCTGAAAATTAATAGAAAGTTACCACCAAGCTTACAAAAAAAAATATGTGTGTTTTTTATTGATAAAACTTATTGCATCTAAACTTATGTTTTTTTTTTTGTCATTTAATTGGAGCTAGTGAACATTGCACTAATGAAAATGTTTATAATCAAACATGGAAACATGGAATATGGAAATACAAATGATTTCTAATTTAGCAAATGAATAAATTTAACACTATCAATCACATTATTGTTCTTTTATCTGTAATTGTGATGTTTTTGTCCTTAGTTAAGTTCTTTGATTCACTCTTAGTACCACTATTTTAATTTGATATTTGTATGATTCTTGTAACAGCCCCGGTTAAAATTTTATGTAATAAAAGTTAATAAAGGCAAAATAAGACCAAGGTCAAGGGAAACATATTCCAAGCTAAATGTTGGGCAAAATATCCTAGTGGGCATCACTTGTTGTGTATTATGGCTAAGAGGAAATTGGCAAAGGCTTTGAAAAGGAAAAAAGGTATTATTGTCATTTCATTTATGAAAATAAAGGAAACTAGGAGAAAAGGGAGATGAAAGGTCACATATTGCATGTGAGGTGGAAATTGAAGGAAAATTAAGGAAAAATGAAGAAATTAGAGGATTGAATAATAAAAATACATCAGAGCATCAGTTGGTAGCCTTTTGTTAATTCATTTCAAATTTGGTTTTCAGATGAAAAGAGCACCAAGAAGAGAAGGAAAGCAAGCAAACAAAGGAAGGAGAAGGAAGACACAGGAAAGCAAGGATCAAGCAAGGAAAGGTTGGATCAAGCAACTTCAGCAGGAATACTTGCAGGTAACAGGTTGCATGTATGATTTCCTAGTTGGTTTTGGCATGCATGGTATGTGCATGTCTGTATTTTCTTTCATTGATGTCGGTGGCATGGATTTTGTTAGGTTTTAACAATGGTTTTTAGCCTTGCCTTGCCATTGCTGGATAGCCATGGTGTGATGGCATTCTTTCTTGGTTGAGCTCTGGATTGCCGGAAGGTTTTGGATCCAAGTGAGGTGGTCTCAGGAAAATCCCAAGGGTTGGGAGTGGAGATTGTCTTCTCCGGGAAGCCCTCAACAGGTGGGTGGAGACAAAAAAAATTCCTCAAGGAATGGTGAAGGAATTCTTAGGCATCCAAGCTCAGTTTGGTTTTTTTATCTTGGAGTCGGTTTAGGTGAGATCATTGCATGGTGAAGGTGGAGGTGGTTTAACCTCTAGATTCCATAGGTTTTTTATGGATTGGTTTATCCCATGAGATCCCAAATTCATGCTTGGAATATGGCATGAGGGTGATTGGTTGAAAGAAAGATTTGGTTTAGCCCAATCTATGGTCGGGTGGTACGTGGAAGTCCCTGACTTGGATAGATTTTGCATATGGTTAATAAGAGCTAAGTTTCTCTTGTCCTTGATAAGTAAATGTACTTGTTATTATGTGGCTTTAATGGTTGTCCTATCATTATTATCTATCTAACTGTATGCTAGTTATAAGCGTGGTTATATGACAAATCTAAGTATGGCTCTTATCACATTTCATTCAATGAATGTATGGTTAATGAATGCATGACCTAATTGGTTTTATGACAGTTATTGTGAGAATGCATTCCTTCTTGTTAAAACCTCATATAAGTTTTTAGATCCTTGTGTTCACATATGCATTCATGACTTGTAGGTTGCATGTTCATCATGTGTTTGACAAAATTTCAATCCTGGCTCGAAGAAGTCAGGTCAAATCCTAGTTTAATTTTTGATTTGGAAGCCTCGTTTCTATGTGATTCATCATTTATGGAGGTTTCACTGAGTTCTGGGCAAGGACCTGAGTCTTAGCACTAAAAAAGTGGCTCATAATTCGAGGTCACTGGCATAGAACTGACTGAAAAACTTCACAGTCACTGGGAAGCAAGCCTATGGGGTGACTGTAGGGTTATAGTCACTTGGAGGCTTTAGAAAGGGAGCAACTGAGGCTCTAGCTCAGTGAAACAAAGTTAACTCAAAGGTTAGACACCTGGAGGGGTTGGGTTCCTCCTCAAGGTCCTATGGCACCTGAGAGAGGTCAGTAAAGTCTTAAGTCGTTGAATCCATTTACCCTCAGCTCATGTTTACCCAGGGAAAACTAGTGAAAGTGGGTAAATGTGGGAGGAGGTGGTTGCAATTCTCATCAAAATATTGCCACACCCATAAACTTGGCTATTTTGAAGCTAGGAGCACAAATTTATGCCACTTCAATTCCTATCCAATGGTTCACATGTATCTTTTGTTCACATTTTGGTTTAGGTAACTCTATGTCCACATGATCTCAGTTGTCACAATGTGTATTAATGAGTTTGTGTTTGGCTTACTTTCTCATTAAAACACATTCTAGCATCTCCAATATAGAATTTGAGCCATGCAACTAGTTTACATCAACTCTAATGCAACATATTTTAAATATTTATTTTCCCTAGGCTCAACAATTTTCTTATAGGATGACTAATTATTCCTAGCAAACTTTGTAGCTCTTAAATCCTTTAATTCTAGTCTGTATTTCACTTAGTCATCCAACTAAGGTCAATTCTACCAAGAAGCTAGACATCCTTCCATATTTTTTCTGTTGACATGCAAACTAACACATTGTATTTTGAAATTGAACATGCATGTGATAATAACAACAAAGCTTTTCCAAGACTACTTTTAGTCTGTACAACATGACAACTTGTTCCTTCCATTGAAAGTGGTTAGAACAATAACTATAAATAATAATAACGTTAGTAATCATTAATGTGATAATGACGTGAAAATTACTACCTTGCTAACTAGCTTAATATATGTTTGTGTCCATTATTTTTACAATGAATTTATGTAGACACCGAGCAATGACATGGTAGGGAAATGCACTAGTGTTAACAAGGCACCACCCCTAGGAGTGACACTTGGACTTATAACGCCATATCATCTACCACTTGTTAGCAATATGTATGTGCTAACATGGCACAAAAAGTTGAATCTCTTGCTGCCCTGGACTTGAATAATTTCATTTATGAGATTATGTGACAAGTGTTCTCTAGCTTAGAAAATACACTAAAGTCTAAAATTGGTGACCATAATCAATATAGGATGTGGAGTGTGGGACAATGGATTAGGTGCTTAACTCTACATTGGCATTCAAACATAATGGAATATAAGCCATGTCAAAAACCTATAGGGATAATCAATGAGGGATGCGTTGGACATTGGATAAACCAACGTTGCCCGTGTTTTTCGCGACATGGACTAACCGTCTCTCGTGGATCCTTATCTCTAGTGATGTGATCATTGACTAACACCTGCCGGTTTTGGTCTAATGGAAATCATGCTTCCCAACAAGTGGTATTAAAACATAGGTCACGAGTTCGATACACGTCTGACTCGCATCGGTGGGGAGGGGAGCGAAGATTGTTAGACATTAGATAAACCAACGCTTCCCGTGTGTTTTGCGACATGGACTACCCGCCTCTCGTGGATCCTTATCTATGGTGATGCAATCGTTGACTAACACCTGCAGGTTTTGGTCTAATGGAAAACGTGATTCCCAACAGGATGCAGAGCGTTGGATAATGAATCAAGTGTGATGAATTTTAGATTATTTATCCCCATGAATCTTGGACAAGTTTAGCCTATGTTGCATTATCATTGGATACATATGTGGAGGTAAAGAACTTGATCCATCCTCCTACACTCTACATCCCACATCGATTATCCTTATGAATTTTAGACTGAATGTTATATTTCATTATTCTCGGATGCCCATGCAGAGGTATAGTAGATGATTCATCATCCTACACTTTGCATCTCACATTCATTATCCCCACAGGTTTTGGACTTGTTCTTATAATTCATTATTCTTGGGTATCAATATGGAGGTATAGCAATTGATCTATCATCTTTCACTTAGCATGTTGTGTTCCTTATCCTTGGGAGTTTTGGACTTACTCTTTATCCCATTATTATTGGATGCCCATGTAGAGGTATAACACTTAATGAATGTTCCTACACTCCACATCCCACATTGTCATTCCCGTGAGTTTCACACTTTAGTATATTTTCCAAAGAAAAGAAGATTGGTCACATAGCCTCAAAAACCATGAAAAGAAATGTTAAATTACATATACATGTACTCAATCGATGTTATAGGGAAAGTTTATTGGCATAAGAATATAACTATAAGTTTTTCCTCTTATATTGTAAATTTCACACCAATTTTTTTATTGTATTAAAAACATGAGAATACAATTTAAACATATTGCCTTCTTTTATGTGAAATAAAAATACAGTCTTCCATGTAACAACCCTCGTGAAAATTCCTTGTAATAGAAGTTAATAAAGGCAACAATAATAACCACAGTTGATGGGACACTTATTCCAAGCTAAATGTTGAACAAAACATCCTACTAGGTGTTCATTTGGTTTATTATGGCTAAGTAAATTGGCAAAGGCAACAGCTAAGGCTTTGGAAAGGAAAAATGGCATTTTTGGCACATTTAATTATGAAAGGTCACAGGTTGCATGTGAGGAGGAAAATGAAGGAAAATAATGGAAAATGAAGAAAATAGAGGCCTATGGATAAAAAGGCTTTTGAGGATCAGTTGGTACCTTTTGTCAATTGATTTTTGGAGCTCTCTCATTACTCTCTCTCTCTCTCTCTCTCTCTTGGACACAGATTTTTCTTGGAACACTTTGGCATTGGATCAAGAAAGGCAAAGAAGGCAAGAGAAAGGAAGGAGCACGATCAAGCAGTGACAACATGATTTTTTGTAGGTATCGATTTACATGTGGGTTTTCCTTACTAGATTTGGCATGCATGGTATTGCATGTGGTTCTTTGTTGTTATGGCATGGGTGCTTCCAGGTGTGACACTGTTTTCAGCCTAGCCTTGCCATTTTCGGATAGCTATAGTGTGATGGGGTTCTCATGTTTTGTTTGAGGTGGATTGTTGGATGGATTTGAAGTTGAGTGAGGTGGATTTCTGAATAATATAACACATGGCCTAGTAACCCTTGAACCAAACTATGGGTATTTTGTGTTGCCTCAATGGGCCTAGGAATCCTCGATTGGTGAATCGTGGGACATACGGTAATGCCTAGAGGGTGGAGTCTCAGTTTAGGACCTAGTGATCCCTAGATTGGGTTGTGGATTGTAACAAATCTTGAGAGATTAGGAGAGAAGAAAATTCCTCACGATGTAGGTGTAGAAATCCGGTGGCATCCATGCTTGTTTTGGCCTATTGATCGGGTGGAGATCATAGTACAACCTATTATTACACTTCTATTGTTTTGGCCTAGTGATCTAGTGTGGATTATGGTCAAGCTTGGTTTCTATTGATGAGGGTGAGGCAGTTTAGCCTCGAGATGCCCCGGTTGGTTGTTTTGGTTTGAGTCCCACATTCATGATTGGAATGTGACATGGGGGAGAATGGTTGAAAAGAGAATTGACTCAGCCATTCTATGGTCGAGTGGAATGTAGTAGTCCCATTCAAGGTTGGCTTTTGCATTCATTAATAAGAGGTTATTTACTTGACATCTTATGTGTAAACATACTGGTGTATATGGGGATTCTATGCTTCATGTATCCTTGATATTTTTGTTGTTATTATGATGGTTATAAGCATGTTTTATGACAACGATGATGTATGGATCTCCTCCTTTTTTGATTTGCAAATGAATGAAAAATGTATCTATGACCTAATAGATGATAATGTATCTAATGATATAAAGGAACAATGCGTCTTAGTGATTCTCAGACAAATATGAGACCCGTATGCGGAGATCTGTTGTTTACATATGTAGATTCCATATTTATGACATGTTTGATGAAATGCATGTCATGTCTAGTAGGGGTCCAGTCTATACCTTGTCCTTGTTTTTGCAAATTCATCATTGTTGTGTTGTGTAAATTCATTTCTGAAAGTGCCATTAAGTTATGGGTAGTGAACTGGGCTCCGAGCCAGGAAAAGTGGCTCAAATCCTAAAGACGCAGGCAAAACACTGGTCAGAAAATTCCCTAGACACATACATACACATGTTGTGGGAGTGTCTGGAGCCTCATGGACACATGTTTTCCCATATCAAGGGAGTGTCCAGGGGATTAGTGGTCTAAAACTTCAGTTGGTCTCAAGGGTTGGTTACCTCAGTGGTTGGGCTGGCTTCTGGGAGCCTTGTTGCTGATGTGGAGGGTTTGTGTGGTATGTTTCCATCGATTCCACTTCCTTAACGTCACCTAGGAGGTTGAATCTCATTATAGTGGCCTCTCGTCGCATATTTACCCTGGTTGGCCGTGTTGAAAAGTGTAACTAGGTTCGGTCTTCATAATGACATGTAATTGTGACTTTTATAAATGACGTAAAGAAGAAAATAAAATTATTATTGTAAGGCTTGCTTCATGGGTTTTGTTGCCGCTTTTTCTAGCACTAGTAGCACAAGTGCTTTAGGATATATATAAAGCTTCCTAGAGACAACCTCTAGGTTGATTATAGACCAGTGCCTAGGACATCTTAAAGAGAGGAGTACTTTTGAATATTATTAGTAGGGCATTATGTTTCACTCCAATTGTCACTTGGTTTGGAAAAGATAATAAAGGGGGCTTGGTTCAATAGTCTTCCATAAAGGTGAACTCAAGCAAACACATGTATCTAAATACTCAGGGGGTAAATCGGGTTGATCTTAGAGAGTAATGTCTGGTTTTGGTGGCCGACACACAACAATAAGCAACTTTAAAATTGGTGTTGTAGTAAAGTAAATAGGAGGAAAAAGAGGATGGAATATGATGCATAGGGCTTGAAACAAGACAAAATCCTAAGCAACAATGTTCCTGTAGAAGTATGGAAGACTGGAGAGGTGGAATGGCATAAACAATGGAGCGCTAATTAAGTTCCTAAGGTCTATACATCATGAATACATTTGTTACTAATTAGCATATTTAAATCTGTGCTCATACAGGTATTGTAGGTTATCAAATAACACAAGTAACAATGTAATTACCACAGGTACTGTAACTACTTAGCAGCGAAATATACAACTATGAATAAGAGTGAAATCGAAATCTTCATTACACTATTTTAGAGGAAGAAAAACATAGATTAAGTGATAAAAAAAGGGGTGTTGGGTTGTGTTATATTCTTTCCACAACTAGCCCATGTAGTTAACCAGGGAGTTAGAGTGGGGGCAGAGCCCCCCTTCGTTGCGCCGATTGTGTAGCGGGGGGGTCACAGGGGGTTTGGGGCGTACCCGTAACCCCACTTTATGGGGTCTAGGGTAGTGCCCCATAAAATTTTGGTTTTGGACCCTATGTTAGGATGGGCGGACCCACCTATGGTTTTGTGCATGATATTCACACATGTTTTTGGACGCAATGGTTTTCGGTCCATGGTATTGGACGCGATGGTTTTTTGTTCCATGGTATTGGATGCTTCGGCATGTATAAGTATGTATTATAATATTGAAAGGAACATAATGAAAAATCAAGCTGGTAGTCCCAATTTTGGGATCCAGGGGAAATCTCTGTGTATATGTGTTTTATGTGTTATGCTCTCGCATTGTTTATTTTCTGTGTCTTAGAATTCGTATGCAAGTAATTTCTATATGGGGTTAAAACCTACATTTGGTATCAAAGCAGTTTTGGCTTCAAGGGGATGCCTTTGTTGCTGAGGGGTTTCGCTCAGGCCTGTGGTCAACCCTATTCAGTGGGAGATCTACGAGATCGATTATGGTGGTGAAATAAGATGGCTAGTAGTGGAAAGATAGAAATCGGGAAATTTAATGGTCAAAGACTTGAGTTGTGGAAACTCAATATGGAGGATTTGTTGGTGGATAAAGATCAGCGGATCGCGGTAGATCCGAGTACTAAACCAATGCGAGTGTTCGATGAAGAATGGAAGAAGTTGGATCGGAAGGCAAAGAGCACAATACGATTGTGTGTCTCAGATTCAGTATTGTTGAATGTATCAGGGGAAGCTACAACAAAGGCTCTGTGGGACAAGTTAGGGAATTTGTACCAATCTAAGTCTCTAGTGAATAAAATGTTCCTGTGGAAAAAGTTGTATAACCTGAGGATGAAAGATGGAGACTCAGTGACAGAGCATCTGAACGCATTTAATACTGTGGTAAGTCAGTTAGCATCTGTTGATATTAAAATTTCAAATGGAGATAAGTGCATCAGTTTGTTGTGTTCTCTACCAGATTCATGGGATAGTTTGATTATTGTAATAGGTAGCAATGCAACTGCCTTGCAGTTTGATGAAATAGTCTCTTCCTTGCTGACGGAGGAGATGAGATGGAAAAATATGGAGAGCCAGAATGGTGATGCCTTGTTTGTACGAGGATGGTCCTAGAACAGAAACAAAAATAAGTCATTGAGTGGAAGATCAAATCTAGATGGAGATCTAAATCTCCAGGAAACCCTGTAAAGGTGGTTTGTTGTAAATGCAGAAAGGAAGGGCACTACAAAGGGACTATAAATCTAAAGCTCCTGACAAAGGAAAGAGATCTGATGATGCTCCTTCTACAGAGGCAAAATCCACCTCAGATGAAGGTGGGGATGTGTACTTGGCTTCTTCAAGTACACATGTAGATAATTAGGCATGGTTGATTGACTCAGGTGCATCCTTTCACTTCACTCCCCATAGAGAGTGGTTCTGCGAGTATGAGAAATACGATGGTGGTGATGTCTTCTTAGGGGATGATAGGAAGGCTAAAACCATTAGTCGCGGAAAATTAAAGTTGAAGTTGCAAGGTGGAAGGGTTAGAACACTTCCAGGTGTTTTGCATATTCCTGCATTGGCTAGAAATCTAATTTCTATGAGCAAGTTGGATGATGCAGGTGTAAAAACAGTGTTCGAAAAGGAGACCTACAAAATGGTTCAGGGAGCACGCGGGGAGTTCGAATTAGAACTCTGTACAATCTACAAGGTAGCACTGTTATTGATGGGTGTAACAGTTTTGTGGCTCCTAAAAGTGGGGCAGAAAATCAAGTGGTCTCTGGAGAGAAGACCATGTTGTGGCATCAAAGGCTTGGACATATTGGAGAGAAGGGCCTTCGAATACTTCATGGTAAAGGTATGGTAGAAGGTATGAGTAATAGCTCTCTGGATTTTGATTTCTATGAAAATTGTGTATATGGGAAGCAGAATCGGGTAAGTTTCCTCTATGGTAGTAAGAGGGCGAAACAGATATTAGAACTTGTGCACAGTGATGTGTTTGGACCTGTGAAGGTTCCATCACTGGGTAAGTCTGTGTACTGCATATCATTTATAGATGACTTCTCAAGGAATACATGGATATATTTCCTTAAGAAGAAATTTGAAGCCTTTGACAGGTTTAAAGAATTTAAGGCTCTCGTGGAAAATTAGATAAAGAAGAAGATAAAGGTGCTGAGGATAGACAATGGTGGAGAGTTTTGCAGCAAGGAATTTGAAGAATTCTATAAGAAGTGTGGCATAGTGTGACAGAAGACTACTCCATATACACCTCAGCAAAATGGAGTTGTAGAAAGAATGAATAAGACATTGATGGAAAGAGCAAGAAGCATGCTCAGTGGTGCCAGGTTAGGACAGGAATTCCGGGAAGAGGCAGTGGATACTGCATCTTACCTGTTCAACAGGTCACCTTCATCAGCATAGGAGGAAAAAACTCCACAAGAGGTATGGACTAGTAAGAAACCCTCTTTTTCACATCTGAGGGTATTTGGATGTGATGCATAAGTACATGTTCCAAAGGAGAAACGAACCAAGTTGGATAGTAAATCTGAAAAGTGCATCTTTATTGGGTATAAGGATGGTTTAAAGGGTTATAAGCTTTGGAATCCAGTCACACTGAAGGTTGTGTACAGCAGAGATGTGGTGTTCAGAGAGGTAAAATATGTTATTAAACATGAAGTCCAACCAAAGGAACCTGAGAAGATAGAGTTTGAGCTAAAGGAGGAAGAATCAGACTCTACAGTAGAGGAGGAA
>APFE030307780.1:166635-264386 GCA_000404065.3 Pinus taeda | reverse complement strand
CCTCCCCCTCGAACCCGCTTCCAGCGGAGCCGCATCACCCAAAATCCTACCCCGCCGCCCCCCCGAACCCACTCCCAGAGTGACCCCAAATGCAAATTTTTTCTCAAAGGAACAATAATTTTTGTGTGGGGCAGCCTAATGATCAAGCCTATGGCCCTAGTATTGATATGTGATTCATGGTAATGTTAAATTCTTAAAGTAAAAGGATAAAAATGAAAATTAAATTACCATGAAATGACTCAGAATGTTTGAGAGTGGTTCCGACCTCATTGGAATTCATATGGAGAAAGTAGAATTTTAGATCACATTCAAAATCCAGAGCCTTATCAGCTTTTCAGGATTTCAGGATTGGGGGGATTGCAATGTTTTCTTGGATTTTGTCATGTATTAGGGTATGGAACTCATATTTAATCAAGAGCACCAATCCCTCTATGTACCTTGATGTTAGTGACATTGGTTGTCGAACTCCTCTAACATGACCCTACTAAAAATGTACCCATCACTCAAACAAAATCTTGACTTGACATGCTAAGTTTTTTCTATCTTATGTTAATGCTTTGAGGGTGATATTAATGACAAATCCAGAGGTAATGACAAAGATACCTCTGGATATTAATGCTTAGAGGGTGATATTAATGACAAAGATCCTGATTTTCCAACAAGACTCAAAAATTAGACATTTCTCGTGTCGGCAAGAGGCCCAAGCATTAGCAATAGATAATAGATTTACTTGTCTTTTCTAGTTTCGAGTAGTTTTTATAGCTGTTGACTCTTTCATATTTATTATGATATTTTTTATTAACAATATATGGCAATTTAAGTTTGAAGTTGGCAATTATAACTCATTGGTAATGAATTATGAATATGATGCTTCGCCAAAGTTGAAAGTTGTTTCATTTCATTTCATTTTATAACATTTCATTTCATGTTAGAATTTTATATGATTTTGGTGATCAATGATGATAAATGTTATGTATTGAATTTTGAAAGCTTGAAACTTTAAGATTGATGAATCATGAGACTCAATATGTTGTATGTTACTAATTTGTGGACGTGGTTGATGAAGATTATAACTTCTAGATGATTGATGTTATAAGGTTGAATCTATGTTTTTGTGTTTTTTTATATCTAATTCATCATTCTACATGCTTTTGTTGACATATATGCATCAAAATATATAAAAATTCGCTCCCCAACTAGGAGCTTTTGAAAATGTCACTCCCTGCTCCCGCTCCCAAGTAACCTTTTAGGTGCCTATTCTGCTTAGGATTACTGATAAATGATGTAGTTATACGAGTTAAGAATCAAATGGTGTATGTTGATTTTAAATTATGTCATTTGATGAAACATTATTCTAGGGTGCTTCACAAAAAATGCCTTCAAATCCCTGGGATGATGCTAAAGAAGAAATAGGCAAAAATCAGAAAATGCAATTGGCTCCCAGCCAGAAATTTTGTATGTATTGAAATTAGATTAGGAGGGAAAAGTAATAGTTTGTCTCACTCAAGCGTAACAAGCTAAAATCCCGCATATGACTATTTGTATGTCAACATTTAATTGTTATAAATCCCAACCCTGACATATTTGGAAGAATATTTCAATATTTTCTATATGACAACACTCTGATTTGATTCATTCCTAGTTCCATGACTCATTTCTCAACAAACCCAGCAGTATAGAAATTAGTCAACCCAAGGATATATATACCACAATGATCCAGGTGGATGTTGGTGGCCACCCACCTATCCCATTTGGACCCCTGCAACTGTCTCTTTCAGTTTTTTCAGTTTCCGTAATTGTAGCACAATTTACTATTTTTAGCAGTTTTTTTGGGTCCTGAACTTCCGAAGCCGTTTTGAGGCCCTAAACGGAGAAGTTGTCCCAGATTCAACTCCCGGTGAAGAGTAACAGTGTGCATAATTTGATTTCTTCGTCCCTTCATGCGCTTAGGGTTCAAGAGACATCGAGAAACTTCATTCAAAAGAACAAAATCCAACAATGTTTGTCCATACTTACGAACATTCCTATCCAAACTTTGAATCTCAACTTGAGTGCTTAGCGAGGTGGCTGCATGGTAAACACCAACTATCTCCTGGGCCATAGTTTCCAAGCAAGACCAGTTGGTTTGGCCTCTTTCCTTTGCACTATGATGGTAGTGACCACACTAACAGGGCATAATGAACCAATCACTCCACTGAAACCAATAGGCCCTGGGAAAGAGGAAGCCACCACTCCTCTAATACTAATTACAAACAATGACCTCTATTGTAGACTCGAGCCAACAACTAAACAAAGCTAGCCCCACCCTATTTCCCCCATAACGGAAAATTATATTAAACCACACTACACCAATATATTAAAATATTGGGATTAGAAGATGACAAAATGGCCAACAACAATACCACTAGAGACCTACTACCCAACGTGGAGGTCAAAGTGCATAGAATTTAGAAATGTAAAGGAAATTGAAACAAGGCCTAATTTAAAAAAACCATCAACTAGAAAATTCACCAACCCGGATAGGTATTGAAAGCATTGATCCATGGCGCACCTAAATCCACCTTGAATACAAAGGAAAAATAAAATGTACCAGCATCCCAGGATTGCCTGAAACTAATGCTCGAGAAGAATTAACTCGCCCTTCAACAAGTTTGCACCATTCAATTGTTTCTTTGTTCCCCATCGTGCATATCTTGAAATGATACAATAAATATGGGTCATCTTCAAGTGTAAACTCCCACCATGCCTAACCTTATTCATCCAAGTGCCCTAAAATCGGACTTCAAGAAACAGTACACTCCTGCTTTTGCCAAAAAAAATATTAGATAAAACTCAGCCTTTCCTCTCCAACATGAGTTGACATTTACAAGTTTCCAAACTTTCAAGCCTACCCCAACAAAGTGTCTTAGGCTTCGACTTGTAGAGGTATCTGGTACTCCTACCCATGACCCGCATGACTAATTTACATTATATATCATTTTGCCAACCCACAGAAGGATTAAGATAAAGGTAATTAAATCTTAGTACTCCATGATAATAAATGGTCAGTCCTCACATGTACGGTACATTGGATGATCTTGGGAGTCCCCCCATGGTGCTTCATCAACCTGTCACCCTCCACCCCCATCATCATTTTTTTTAAACTAGAATGAGTAGTATATTTATATATAAATCGCACCCATCTACATTCAGAATTGGGATTTTACATCATAATTTCGAGCCTACTAAGGACTTATGAAACTTTATTGCTTCCCCAAGAGTTTTCCCCATACTTCTTACAAAAATATCCCATTACTCGTAGCATGTGGCTATACATTCTACAATACTGAAATAGTAAATACTTACACGTATATTTTTCCATACAAAAACATTTTTAAACTGAGTGAGAGAACAAATTACTTCTCCATTGGTGATGGACTATTAAGATCAAGTCCAACGAATTATTATTCAGTCCTCGAGCTGTTCTCTTCCATATTGAGCTGCAAATGCTTAATTTGTTGTCTCAACACGTCCACCTCGTCCTCTAGTTGTCGGATGCACTCCTTATTTTCGAGTTTCTACTCCTACATAGCCAGTGCCTTCATTTATTATTGGTGGATACACTTCTGCAGAATCGCCAGACCTTCCAGAATTTCCAAATGATATTGCACACAAACCTTACAGGAATGCATATTGTTGCCACCTTCCCGAGCTCTGCCCTCCCTTGACCCCCCCCCCTCCCGTTCTAGGCTGGGGGCGGCCCCGGGAACCGAACAGAGAACTTTCCTCCACTAAATTATTGTGCACACTCATGTTCTTCACTAGGGAACAAACATAATGTCTACTCTCCAAGATACCACGAACCCCCAGCTCAGGAATCTTCTAGACTCTTAATCCAAAGCTCGTGTTTTGTTGCTCAAACTCCCCTGCCTAACTTAGCTTACCAACACAATTATTTACAACACTTAGTCTACTAGCACACTGCATAGTAGCACCCATCTTCCCATCTTGACTACATATGCCACTAGAGACCACCCTTATGGCCAATGCTTTGACCTGAAACCCATAGTGATTACTCAGTGACCTCAGTTTTAGCCACTGGGCTTTCGCAGAGACCACCTAAGCAGAGATTAACCAGAAACCATCACAACATATCAAATCGTTACCCCATTTATATAAGGTGAAGGTCTGGATTTTGATGAAGTATTAGAGATTAGTACTCATAAAGATGAGATCCCAATTTTCCACCACAATTTCCCATATATTATCCTCATCCTTCATCCTAACCCACACCTTCCTACCACGTATGGTCTGAGCAGTTCGAAGCAAAGGGATTAAATTTTTCTCACACTCTCCCATTATCTTATCGTCTCCTATGTTGGATCGTCGACCATTGCAACAAATTCTATGTCGTGGGGGCTGGGTTTTCATGCAATGAGATCTTCCTAGATTGAGTGTAGTACCTTCGTGATGGAAGCAACCACATTGTTGCGACAACGTGAGCCTTTCAATGCCACCAAACGAGGATGGGATGGATTGAGTAAAGGTCATTGAGACAGGGACCAAGGAGCGGGAGATGGAATTAAATGGAGAAGGGTGTCATAAATAAATGGAGTGGAGGAGGAACGAAATGGAAATGAGGCTTAACGAAATGGGAAGGAGAAGGGTAACAAGGGTGAGGGAGGAGAGGTGAAATAGGAGATGAGGGGAGGGGAAAGGAAGGGATGGGGGGGGATTATGTAGAGAATGAATGGAGAGAGGTGGGGTCGGGGGGGTTGGGGGGGGGTTAAGGGATATTGGTTTACAAACCCTAAGATTTCAAAATTGCTTTACCTTCCTAAACTCTTGGTCAAGCCAAGAATGCCAAACTCAGTCCAATTTTTGAAATGCATGCCTATGACTAGGGAATGCATAGCATTTCCTCTAACTCATTCACTATACTTCTTTCTGAATTCAACTGACAATCCAAATTTGCATGCTTATCTGCTTCCTGGTTATTCCAGCTTAGGATGTGAAAGAACATCACCAAATCAAAGAGAGGAATCATACCTTGGGATATCTGAATGATTTGATTTAGATTCATGTTTTTTGCTGATGAATTGTATTTCGTATTTTTTATAATCAATATTGACTCTCCTAAGGCTTCAATCTTTCTGATGCCCTTTTTTGAGCCAAGGAAAGTCCTAGAAACATACCATAAGCCTCGGCTTGATTATTTTTCTTCCTACCTATTGTAGGGAAAACCCAACACCCCCTATTTTTTACTTATCTACTTCAAATAATGGGGACCCTTTCCATTATTTTTTGGCTAAATCACCTATTTATTATTTTCTTTTAGTTAAGTGTCCTACAATTTTTCTATTTTTCATTTTCATTGGATTTCTATTTTGATCGCTTCATTGCGTTTGACTTTTCACTAGATTTCCATCAGTACTTGTTTCGTCTCATTTGGTTACATGATTTGCAAATGGTGCTCATCCGAAGTTTGATAATTTTCACCTCCTAGGTTAAAAAATGTACAAAATGTGTATTATTTTAATTTTTGTAATTAAATTAGTAATTCACTGTAAATATTAATCCTCAGTTAATTTTTACTATTTTCTTCATTTTTCACTAACCATCCTACAAAATCACCCAGCCAAATTATAGAATAGTTAAAAAATGTGTTTTCGGGATCTTAGTAATTTATTCTAGTTTCTAATTTTAAAAGAAATTACCAAACCTGAAATCTCAAAATTGCAAAGTGGTTGCAGTTCATTTTGTAGAATTTTTAATTCCACTCCAAGTGAACCCCACTTCACCTCACCTTCTTCCTTCCAAAATAAAACTTCTAATTTTGAAAACCTTGATTTAAAATCTCTGGTTTTCAAAATAGCAATTTAAAACTTCTGATTTTGAAAACCCCGATTTAAAATCTTCTATTTTTAAAACCTCTGATTTCAAACCTCTGAAATCAAAAAGATCTGATATCTGATATCTGATATCGAAACATCGACGTAACAACGTTTTTTTTTGCATGCTCATTTTAAATTTTGCGATATAATAAAACCTATGATCTCTTATTTGGTTTTTATATGAGTGACTATTTAAGTTTTATTATAAAGTTTAATTTCCCTTATGACTTTTGCTTCGTCCTTCCCGCGTCACCATGACCTCACCCTGATCTCTTTGTTTCTCCACCTCACCCTTCACTCCACCTCCTTAACCCTCCACCTCAGGTAAACTCCCTCCTCCCTCCTCCATTTATCATCACCATGATAGCTAAAAAGGGTTTTTGATATATTGTTTGGTATTTAATATAAAATATTACATTTATATATACATATATATATTTATATATATATATATATATATATATATATATATATATATATATATAACAAGGTCGGGTAGTTTATATATTACCAAAAGCTTTGATGGAGCAAGCTCCTTTTACATAGACTCTATCATGAAAAACCTCAAATCCATGAGATGAGAATGCAATCTCTTCTCCTCATCTTGTATTCAAGATTTCCTGAGTTTTTTTGTGGATTCTAATGTACTATCTAATGAATTGACCTACTAAAAATAAAAATTTACAAGTCATGAGCTATGTGATAGATGTTCAAAGCTTAAAGACTGAATGCTCCTGACTTGACTTGTTCCTCTTAACAAAAAATGTCCGACCTCTCTCCTTCTTTGGATACCATGTGATTTGTATGCTTGTTCTTCCCATGTCTTTGCTTTTTGCTCCAAGTTTTGCTGTATATCTTTGGCTTTGGATTGCCTGAGATGCTTCCTCTTTTGCTGCGGATGTCCACTTTCCTTTTTGCATAAACGGGGACCCTTGGGAGAGTCAACGAATGAGGATGTTAGAGGATTAGTCGTCCAGGTTAAGACGCAGAGGTTGGGATTAGAGGCTATGCAGAAGGGATAAACTAGTGGCGTTGATGGCTGGAGGATCCTTTGCAACCATTGATCGCTGAGATCGACGGTCAACAGGCGCGAACAAGTCCACCAGTTAACTGAGCAGAAAAGCAGTATTAAACATGGAGGTGATATATCGGACAAGATAAAAACCATAAGTGGTAAAAGGGAGGGGTTGCTCGATTCCATTGATCGGGTGACACGTAGCATTAGAGGAGAGAGAAAATATCGCCTTTCTGGCGGGTAAACTCCGTGCTTGTTGACCGCCTGAAATCGGTGAGATTCGTCCGATCTTATGTGTACAAATCGATGATTAGGGTGGTTCACGTAGATTTGGATGGTCGGGCTAAAAAGAGACCATTGGATCAGGCCCCCGATCAACGATCCTGATTTGATTGGAAGTGTGAGCCCGATAGTGGATATAGAAGCAAATGAAAGCTTTGTTGAGATTCGGCTGAGGCATGGGTGAAAAGAAGGATGGAGGCTTAGGCTGAGGTCTGCACACTATGAAGAGGAAACACTACTGGCAATGAGATAGAACAGGGGGGGTCTTAGAGACCAAAGAATCACTATAATAACACGAAAAATGGGAATTTCCTCACTGAGATTGTTGCTGCAATTTTTATGAATGTACCCTCTGTTCTTATTGTGCTTTATCTCAGCCCGAAACCTACCTGTGATGAGATAGATTGCAATGTAGTTCTTGTGACTTGGATCCATGCTTTCCTTCCTGTTGTTGTTCATGTGAAAGCCTGAAGTTTCATGCTTTTTCCTTTTCTTTGCCATGTTTTCCTGGTTGTTTCTATGGTACTGTGTCCTTTGTTGCTTTGTAGCTGTTGTTTTTTGATTTATTCCTTTTCTCATTGTGGTTTTCCTTTGGATTTGGTTAACTTTAAACATAAGGCTTTTGCTGGTTATTAAGGAACTAAGCTATGGTATTCCTCCTGGTTTTCACGAACAAGCCCTTCATTTTTTTTCACTGCTTGATTTGCAAAGTGATCTACTTGTTGATTGTGAGTTCTCAAAACATGTATGTAGATTACAATGCCAGAGCCTTCCAAGTTCTTCCTGATTCTTCTAAATATTTTGTTCATGTGCTCATTGCTTGGTTTTTTGTTTCTTACCATTGCCTCTATTATTATGGCCGAATCTCCTATGATGATGGGGTTTTGAATTTTCCTTTTTTGAATTATTCTTGCTCCCATCAACAAACTGTAAGCTTATGTGTTGTTGTTTGAACTTTGTCGCAAGCCTCGTTCATAAGTGACACTTTCCTTCCCATCAGGATCAAGGATTATTCCGCCTGCCCCTGCCTTTCCTGAATTATGCTTTGAAGCCCCATCAAAGTATAGACAGTGTCTATTTTGGTTTTTCCTCCAGTTTCTCAGTTCCTCTTCGCTCATTCTTATTTTCCATGTACCTCCTGTGCTTATCTTCTTCTGTCCTCTTTGCCCATTATTATCTATTATGGCTTTGCTTAGCCAATCCCTCTCTTCCTGTTGAAGGATTTGATTGTTTGTTGGAGTTGTTCCTTTGATATTGAGTATTTCAGAGGTTAGACCCCAAGTTTTTGAAAGGGTCTTGCCCTATTGCTGAGGCGTGTACATGGCTTCCTGTTTTTCCCACTTGTTAACAAAAGGTAAAGCGCTGATCTCGGTATCTAGAAAAGAATCTTTAAAAACATTTCTTACTGTGGGTGACCTTTGTACTGCTAATTCGATGCCATTTAAAAGTTCCCATTTAAAAACTTGAAACATATTGGTGGAGCTTTCAATGGCATGTTGAACCCATGCTCTGCAATTATTACTCATAAAATCTTTATGCTGCCAGCCTAATTCAAAAATCATCGATGTACAAATTCTTTTTGAGATCATTAGACTAATGATATGGATTACATTGTTATTCCAATTAGGTGAAATAACACTTAAGGTTACCAAAGCCTTTTGATTATGAACTTTATTACTTTGGGTTCTCCTTGTAAATCATCCATCTTTTGCAGAATCTGTACTTTTTCTATCGATTTTAGATTTCCAAATTCATGGAACCAACCAGTATGCTGCTTAATCATTTCTTCATTGTTGTTGGTTTCTACTTCTCCTATCCTCTCATGACTGAAAACCTGTGCAAAAGGATTAGGATCAATGCTTTCTCTTAACCTGAGACTGTGATAATCCCAAGGTGAGGAGAAGGTTCTAAGATATTGCAGTGTCCTTTGAATGCACTAGGATATTCTTGTGGTCGGCTTCTTTCTGCATAAACCATCTTTTAACTCCTAATCAGCAAAACTTTCAAATATCTCATACTGAGGAAAAGTGTCGTTGGCTGCATAGTTCTCATCAATCCTTTGCAGAAAAGAGGCTTCTAACTCCTCAAAAATATCTGGAATTTTTAGAGATAAAATGTATTTTCCTAATTCAGGCTTGATAGGAATTTCTTCAAGATCTAAAATTTTTGCTCCTATGAAAATGGTGAGAGAAAAATCAATCCCTCCAATCAGTTGATAGAAATTTAAAACCTTGAGGGTCCAGATCATTTTTTCAGTATATTCACTCGACCATAGATCTGATAAACTTCTAAAAATATTTTCACCTTCATATTAGGTAAAGGATATACCTTTACCAGTGTATCGTCTAGGCCCAAAGAAGTACCTATATTCTTGGATTGCCATGCTTGGCATTTTCGTATCCAAGTATTTCTTCTCAGTCTCATTCCTACAACTTTTTTGATTTCCTCTGCAAGGTGGCTTGCATGTCCTTCAAATAGCCTAAATCTATCAACAAATGTAGAAAAACTGTCATCCTGTGGACCTTTACCTGGAATGGTAAAACACGAACCTATACAAGTCATGAATGCTTTATTCATATCCCTGGTTAATGAATTTGTTAGAAAAATTGAATTACCTGGGATCCACTCAACTTAAAAATCAAACTGCTGGAACCAAATCTGCCAAGCAAGAATTCTTCCCTTTGCAATCTGTCTTGATATTTTGGTAGATGGAAAATATTTAAAATTCTTGGAGTCTGTGCGTATTAAAAATTTCACGGGAGTCAGATATAAGTCAAATCGTTGTATCCCACTGAATATGGCCAATGTTTCTTTTTCTGTTATGAAGTAATTCTTTTGGCTAGGTGTAAACTCACCCAAAGCATAAGCACATAGTTTTTCTTCACCTTTCTCCCTTTGTTCTAAAAGAACATCTGCCCAAAAATCTAGAGAAGCATCAGTTTGGAGTATAAGCAAACCATCACCTGGCGGTTGAAGTTTTGGCAAATGTTGACATTCTTCTTTCAGATGTTTCCTGATCGGCGTTTTTTTCTCTGTCAGATTGGGGATGTACTTGTGAAGATAATTCAAAACTCCTAAGAACCTTTGAATTGTTTTGGTATCCTTCGGTTCATCTAGAAATTGTGTCAATTTGGTTAATACATGTGGTTGCATTTGAATTGCACCATTGACTACATTGATTCCCAGAAAATCTATACTGCCTTGAAATAAAGACATTTTTCTTTCTGACAAAACTATACCATGCTGCTGAACTTCTTTTAGAAAAATTTCTAAGTGCTATAAATGGGTTTTTACATCTGGACTATGGATGAGAATGTCATCAATATATGTAACAACAAAATCATACTTAGCAAAAATAAAATCCATTCTTCTCTGGAAGAATGCAAGGGTGTTTTTTAAACCGAAGGGGACAACATTCCATTGGTAAAATCCGGCTGGACAAATAAAAGCAGTTTTATGCCGGTCTTCTGGCTGTATCTGAATCTGATAATATCCGGACTTCATGTCAAATTTACTGAATACCTTGTTGTGTTGTATTTTCTGCATTATGGTCTCTGGTCTTGGCAATGGATAGTTAAAACTTTGAGTGATGGCATTGAGGGGTTTATAATTTATCACCATTTTGGGTTTTCCCCTAACTATCTCAGAATGATTCCTTACCAGAAACGTTGAGCAAGCATAATGAGACTTGCTTGGCTCAATGAGCTGCATCTATAGTAATTCTTTAATCTGTCTTTTTATTTCTTGCTCATCTCAGGGAGTACAGGGAATTAAGTTTCCTTTGACTCCATTATCATGCAAGGTTACAATTTCTTGCATCGGACTTTCTATTTCCCAAAATTGTTGTGGGTTTTCCGAGCAACTTTTTAGAAGTCTCTTTTGGATATCATCTTGTTTTGTAGACCAATTGGGATCTATGCCTGCCAATTGTTTTGTTTTAGATTTTGCTCTTGCTTCATAAATCTGCAGGACTTCCTGCCAATCGTCAGAATCTTTCATTGGCTTTCTGGCTCCTACTCTTTTCTTGCTATTTTCATGTCTGGCTTCTAAGTTTGCAATAAACAACCTAGGTACAGAAATAGCTTTCTTTTTTAAATTGATAGTCATCTTATCTTGGCTGATTGTTACTAGAAGCACACAATTTAAAAATGGCATTCCCAACATTAAACTGGCTGAGGGATCAAAATGTTGTATTGCAGAGATCTTAACAATACTCCCCCCAACTTTCAATGAAATATTGTCTACATAGTGAGTTAATCTCACAGATCCGCCAATGGTTTATGAAACCAATATATTTTGCAATGGTTTCCATAGAGATTTAAACAAAGATGGTCTAGCCAGATTGTTTGATCCACCGGTGTCAATAAATGCATCAACAAATATCCATTCATTTTTTACTTGAACTTGAACCAGGATATAAATAAGGCTATTAGTTTTGACTATCTTTTTTAACAGAGTATTTTCTTCTACTCTAGTAATCTTTGGTTGTGGAAGACGGGTTGAGGTTGTTGTTCTTTTTTGAAATGGACAAAAAGCATTTACTTGTGGAAAAGGTAAAACAGGTTGTTTACCTTTTGGTACTGACTGCTCTGACCGTTCTGACCGTGAAGTTGCAGATTCCTCTTCTGAATTGTCTGATGTTTCACTAGTGATTTCAGTGTCACTTTCTTCTTCACTGTAATGGAGTTCTTCTGAAAACTCATCGTCAGAACATGATGAACATATGTTCATTTTTTGAACATTTTCTTCTTCTTCTGCATCTGATATTTCAGTCAGAATATATACATCTGAAATATCATCTTCTGACTCTACTACTAACCAATCATCTTGAAACTCTTCTATATCTATACAGGCTTTAAGCTTACTAGATGAACTCTGTGGGCACTTTCATGCAAAATGTCCTTCCTTTTTACAGATGAAACAACAGTTGTTGTTTCTTGGTTTGGACCTTTTCTTTAGAAACTTATATTTACAGAACGACTTTCTTGGATTGGAGACTCTCTTGGGTTTGAATATACCATACCTCTTTGTCTTCTTTTTCTTTTGGAATGGTGTCCATGGTAGCATAATTTTGCAGACATCTGAACTGGGTGTGATGTCATGCGCCTTCTTCTGCCAACATAAGTATTTTACTTTTTCTGTAATTCTAAAAAGGTCAACCCAATAAACTTGATCTAGTCTTTTGTTCTGTACATCTAGATCTTTCATAATGAGATCTCCTAGATTGCCTCGTAATTTTGACCAAAAAAAAAAAATTGAGCCACATCATTTGAGAGATTAGCTTTGAAAACCTTAGCCATGAAGTCTTTACTGAATTGATCTAAGTATTTCAAATCTTTTCATTCCATTTGACTAAGATCTGTTATCAATTGCTTCTTCTCATCAACTGGTTCATGCATGAACTGTGTTTTTAGCAGCAATTCTAATGTAGACTGTCCGGCTTCCATGACGGCTCTTCTCTCTTCCTCTGATGGTCCCATCCATCAATCATAGACTATACCAATCATGCCTTTTCTGCTAGGACCATGATGGATACATTATCCAATTTTGTTGTGACCTGCATCTGATATAGGGCACCTATCCAAATCCGGACTTATTCTCCAGGGTTTGAAGAATTATCCAAATCTAAGATATAGCCATTGGTATTGGCGGCATACAGATCTTCTTCAACACGTGGATACTTATTGACTTCTTTCAGGATATGAGCTTTGTTCTGATTATTTATGGATGGCAAGATAAAAGAAGGGAATTTAGAGGCAGCTTGTTCAAGGGTCATCACTTCTTTCTTTGAAACAAAAGGTTTATCTATTTTATATGTTTCACTTTTTTGACTAGTTAATTTTCTAGTGTTTTTGGAAGTGGATTCTTCTGCATTGGTTTCAGTTACTGCTTCTTCTTCTTCTTCTTGATCCCAATAATTGGGTGCACTCATATCTATGTGAAATTTAGGAATTTCCTTGGCTTTTTTATTCTGTCTCCTTCTTCTTCTTTCTTCTTTCTCTAGCTTTTCTGATTGTTGCTCTTCATAGAGCAATTTCAGATTAGCATTAATCAAATCAGCTTGTTTGCCTAGATCATCTAAAACATCTTCGGTGTGTGCACACCAGGTAGTTAGATAGTTTCCTATCTGATATACCTGATCCATGTCAATTGGATTCTGTGAATTTTGTTCTAGCAAAGGAGCGCAGTCAGCTCTTGTTGCTGGCTGTTTGGTATTAGATGAAGAAGTACTAAATTTCATTTTTGGCGGCCATTTTCCTCAATTTACAAATCTACGATTTGCAAACTGGAATTCTTCAACAGGTGGAGTAGTACTGACATATGTACGGAACATTTTATTTATAGCGAAGAAAGGTTTTTCTTCTGGTATGTTCAATTGGTTTGTAGACAGCGGTGTACTTGTAGAAGAACTAGCTTCTTCTGGCATAGGAATATGCTGATAAAAAGATCTTCTACTACTTATACGAGGTTGTTCTTTTTCTTGAATTGTTGGTAGCACATGACTATAGGCCTGGGAACTTTTGGTCTATTTGCCAAGATTCTGACACAACCATATGATACAGACATTCTTTTGAGATTGCTATTCAAACTGTCTGCTAATGCCAGAGACTTATATTGAATATATCAGTCATTAGGCAAAGCCTCTTTGTCATAGTGAACACCTTCTACTTTTGCATTGCTTATTCCCACATCAACACAATCTCTTAAAACTAGCTGTCTCAATTTTGGGTGTACAATGTTGGTCAATTGGAAAGAGGTTTGGACTATCACAAATAAATATTCACTATCCTGAACCATCTCTAGACCTTGTACTCCAATCAAAGCTTTCCAACAATCTTTCAAATGAATATCAAACAAGTTAATGGCATAATCTGGAAAGATAGTGCCATATTGGCATCCCGAGGATAAATTTCCAAGTATAGTTCCTATGCGGGCACGATCATATATATTATGTATGGTGTCGAAAACTTCTGCTATGCAAGGAGTATTTAAGCCATGATGGTATAATGGAGCTAGTCCAATTCTAATACCCCCAAACTGTAAATAGAAATATTTCTTTTTTGCCGCATATTTTCGAAATTTGATTTTTGAAAATGCACTTGTTTCTTGTCAACCAAATTTTCCAACATAGAACCACCGGAATACATTTCCATATCCTCCAGATTGTGGCTTTTTTCTTTGTTGTGTATGGGTAGGCTTTCTCAAAGGTCTGAAGAAAATCTGGCAAGGGCTTTTCGAAATTTATTCTTATTTCCAAAGGATTTATTAGCTGCTACCAACATTCTTTGGCAAAGATACATTCTTGGAAAAGATGTTGAATACTTTCTTCAACCTGCATGCATAATGGGCACTGTGTTGGACATTGAAAGCCTTTTTCTACTTAAGTTTTCACTAGTCAATATCCTCCCTTTTAAAAGAGTCCAGATGAACATTTTTATCTTAGGTAGGCTTTCTGATTTCCATGTTATTTTCCAAGAATCACACTCTTGTTGATTTGGTTGTTCTAGAAGGATTTTGTATCCAGTCCTAAATGTATATTGTCCACCGCTTGGATCCCAGAGATATTCATCTTCCTCATCATGATGGATTGGCGCTGCCCCTTTTAAGAGCTGCCTGATTTTGCTCCATTTCCCTTCCAGGTCTGCCGGAATCGCTGAGATTTTCCAGTCTTGCCACTCCTTTTCGTTCCATAAAGAGATTGAGTGTAAAGTGTTAAAACCTTTACCTTTCATCCACCCTTGTATGTCTTCAATTTCTGGATGGGTCTAAAGTGGTTCTTTTCCCATGATTCTGTGCTCCCAGATTGAAATTGTTTTCCCATTGCCTGGGATTTTAGATATGTATCTGCTCATTAATGGAATTTTTTTTTTAACCAGCTTCCAAACTTGGGTACATTGCCTAATTGGGATATTTCCCTTAAGAAATCTTTCCCTAGTGCCATCCATGTATTTTGATAGGAGAGTCTTTTTCCACCAGCTCCCTTTTCTTATAATTAGTGTCCATATTATTTTCATTCCCAGTGCTACATTCATAAGCCTAGGTATTCGAATTAATAGTCCTCCTTGTTCATAAGGAAGAACTACTTGCTCCTAGAAATCGAGCTAAAATTTTTGTTTTTTTGCTTCCCCCCATGCCACAAGAAACTTATTAGGATTAACTCCATTTGTTTGTGAGCACTTGTTGGAGCCATGATTATTGCATATTGGTAGATAGGTAGAGCTGCAAGGAGTGCTTTGATTAGTATTACCCTTCCTGCCATATTCAACCACATCATACCCCAGCGTTGTATCTTGTTTTTCATTTTTTCAATTATTCTAGTCCATATTTTTGTCTTCAAGTTCTTTTTTGAGATTGGAAGTCCTAGATAGAAGAAGTGTGTCCATTTTTCCTATTCAGGGATGTCTAAGATTTGTGAGATCCTTTGCATAGTCCTTGGGGGGGTATTCCATCCATATATCCTGCATTTTGCATTGTTTAATAGCCCACCTGATACCTGTAGGAAATCATCCAGAACTTTTTTGAACCTCCTTGCTATTATTGTAGAAGCCCCTCCCAACAACAATGTATCGTCAACAAAAAGAGAGTGGTTTATTGTTTTAACTCCTCTTGCTATTTTGATCTTTGTGATGCTTCTTTCCTTTCTTTGGTTTTCCAAAACCCTACTTAAAGTATTTGCCATTATAATATATAGGAAGGGAGGGAGAGGAAAACCTTGCCTAAGGCCTCTTGTGCTTTGAAAGAAGTCATTCGGCCTTCCATTTATAAGGGGGCAATCCAAGGGGTAGAAATACATGCCTGTATGACTTCCCGTATTTCTCTTGAGAAACCAAGTTTCTGGAGGAAAACCATTAGATATGGATGGCTGACCCTGTCAAAAGCATTAGCCATATCTAGCTTGATTATGAGGTCTTTCTCTTGTCTTAGTATTCTAGAGTGAACAACTTCCTGTACAATAATGACATTATCTATGATTTGCCTGTTGGGCACGAAACCTCCTTGATTTTCCGATATAATTATTGGGAGTACTTCCTTGATTCTATTTGCAATTATTTTTGCTATTTTCTTGTAAGAAGAATTGCAAAGAGAGATAGGGTGAAACCTAATGAAAGTTGAGGGGTTTTCTTCCTTTGGGATTAGAGCAAGATAGGAGGATTTTGTGTTGCCTCCTAATTTTTTTTTTTGGAAGACATTCTTCACCATTCTTAAGAAACCCTTTCTGATGATATGCCAGTGAGATCTATAGAATGCTATTGTGAAACCATCTGGCCTTGGGGCTTTGTCTGGGTGCAGGCTCCATATAGCCACCACTACCTCTTCTTCTATGGGATCCTTGCACATTGCAACATTTGGTTCCTTTTTTTCATTTTCTTGGTGTATTTCAAGAAATCTTCACTCTCATACATTTCTCCACTCGCTGATAGTAAGGTTTTAAAGTGCTAATATGCTGCTTTTTTTAGTTCCTCCACACCCTTGACCTCTTGGCTTTCGACTTGAATTTTTTCTATTTAATTTCTTGCCCTTCTTATTTTCATTGTATTGTGGAAAAAGGATGTGTTTTTGTCCCCTGCCTTGAGCCATGGACTTCTGGATTTCAATCTTGCCTCTTCTTATTCTTTCCTATTTTCCCTATATATTTCCCAGAAGATTTCCTTCTCTCTAAGGTAATCTTGCTTGCCTTCTTCTCTGTTTTCTTTTTCAGTCTGCATGCTTTCCATTTTCTATTGTAACTCTTTTTTCTTCTCTTTTTTTTTTTTTAATTTCATCTGCTCTTTCCCATTCCTTTGGTTTGGTTCTTGTAGTTTTTAATTCTGTTTCCCAGATATATTGTGGTGATCCTGTTACTCTTGGCTCCCATGCTTCCTTGGCTATTTCGCTTATTTTTGTGTTGTCGTCCCAAATTGAGTTGTATCTGAATGGGAGCGGTCCCTGATTTTCCATATTGCCCATGACTATTGTCATCGGTTTATGGTCAGATGTTGTGGTATGTATAATTTTTTACTTTATGGAGTTGTGCACTGCTACTATGTTTTCTTGTATCAAGATTCTATCCACTCTCTCTTTTATGTTGCTTTTGCCCACTCTTTTATTACTCCAAGTGTATTTCCTGTTGCTAGGCGGATGTCTATTAAATTGTGTTGTTCCATTATTTCTTCTAGAATATCCCTGGATGGGTAAGTATGGTATGTTCCTCCAAACTTTTCTTCTATACTTCTTACCAAATTCAAATCTCCCCCTAGAATTATTTTCCCAGCTTGTATTTCTTTAAAAGCTTCTTTTATGGTGGCCCAGCGTTGCTCTTTTTCCTTGTAGTGATTTGGGGTATATATATTTATAACACTGTACCTCTCTTTTGTGTTGATTTTCATTAGGTTTGTTTGGATCCAATGCTGGTCTTTTTTGTATTTTATTAACTCCCATGTTCCTTTTTTCCATATTGTGCAAATACCTCCAGACGCTCATGTTGCGTGTATTGCTTCCCCTTCATAATTTCTGATTTATTTATTTATTTATTTATTTATATTTATTTTTTTTTTTTTAATATATTTTCAGTTTCTTGATTGTTTGTTTTTGTCTCTTGAATCATAAGGATATCTAGGTTTTATTTTTCCAGAATGTCTCTTGTGGCATTTTCTTTGACGGATGATCCCATTCCTCTGCAATTCCAGGAGACCGCTATAATTATTTACTTGTTGGGTGGTGTAAGGCACCTTTCCCTTTTGTTGGTTCTTTTCATTGCTTCCTGTATTCCTTCCTAAGAAGCTTTCCATAGGTTGTTGTGTTCCTAGTGCCATTTCCTTTGTTGCTGCTTCATCTCTCAGTTCTTTGTTTGTCTTACTTCCTACTTTTTTTTTGTATTCTAAGTTTGGAGGTGCTTCCTTTGACTGTTTTCTGGTTAGAATTATGTCTACTGAGGGAAAGGGATGGGTGTGAGAGTTTGATGCCAGAGGGGATGACGGGGGGTTGGGGGTATGTTGAGGGGATCTGGATCTGAATCGTGGTCCAGGGGATGAGGGGGCGGAAGGATCCAGAGGCTCAAAAGGATTAAGGTTGGCAAGGGGATTATTATCTTCTTTAAGTGTTGTGGGGTGGAGATCAAATGATGTGGGGGGTTGCGAGGAAGATAGTTTTTTATGTTTGTTGACTGTCTTCTTTCTTTTGACCTGTTCCCATTTGTTTTCCAGTTCTTCACTCTTTTCATTTTCATTTTCTTTTTTTTTTGTACATCTATTTGCAAAATGACCATATTCGTGACATACCTTACATTTGAAAGGAATTTGTTTATAATCCAACTGTTGTATGTGCATCCACTAGTCCACTTTGATTTTGATAGCTTCTGGTAGCCCTTTCCCCAGATCCACTTCTACACAAATTATGGCACATGCATGCATATTTTCCTTTAGCTCACATCTGTCTATATATTTCCCAACTGTGTTTCCTATGGCTTTGACTAAATCATCCCCCTAGCAGTGAAGCGGAAGGTGTGGCAATCTAACCCAAATGGGGACAACATTGGGGACATCCATTACTGGGTTGAAATCTGGCATCCATTTGTATAGATACAAATCCCTTGTGTCCATAAAATAAGGTCCATTCCTGAAAATCAGGTCTCAGTCCTCCTTGGTTTCAAAGTGGAAGGTGTAATATCCTCTTCCGCAAAACCTGATTGATGTTTTTCCATTTATTAACACGGTCCAATTCCTTTCTACCCATTTTTGCACAGTTTTGGGCGATGGCCATAACCTTGTAAACTACCCCACTAATCCTCGCTCTGACAGAGACAATGTTGCTCTACAGGGAAGGGCATGAGGGAGTGATATTTCAGGAATGTCTTCTAATCTTTTAACAAACTTTGTGATTGAATATCTGTTCTTTGTCGGGCCCATTGCGGAGATGAGGGAGGCAAAAGCTTTTGTTGTTCCTTCATTTTCTTGTTGTTGATCTGATATAATCTCTCCATCCTCTTGAGTGTCCATGGTACCCAAACCCCAGCAGCAGGGGCCGCTGAGGAGTAGCTGCAACCAGCTGCAGGCTTCTTGCATCATTCTTTGGCTAGGGTTTCATTGCTCCTTCAGCAAGCAGCCGTCTACTCAAAAATAAATTGTTTTAACTTTATAATATATTATATTATTATTATAATTTAAATATAATTAAATTATAATATATATTATAATTTTAATGTTCACCTGGGGTAGCTCAAGTGGCAATGGTTGTGGAAATGAAGTCTCACCGATCCGAAAATCTTGGGTTCAAATCTTGTGCTACCCTCCCCCATAGCGGGATGAATAATAGACATGTAAAAACACGAAAAGAGGAGTCCTACCAAGCTGATATATATATATATCTGTGTGTGTGTGTGTGTGTGTGTGTGTGATTGTTGCAGTGAGAGGGGAATCGCTGACGGGAAGTGCTGGGGGTTGCAGGTGTTTGTAATTGTAGAACTCCATGGATGCGGGCAAAGGAGGGAGCTCCACTCCCTCCTGCAGGCAAGCTGTGGCTAGCCAAGGAAAGAAGCCAATAGATAGTGTCAGAGGTTCTTTAGGGGCAGGGATAAGGAATACGGAAGAGGAGCAAGATTTTAACAAGTCAAGGGAGAATAACAACAATAAAGAAAATGAGGAAGAAGACAAGGCTCAAGGAACGAAAAACAAAACACAAAAGGGGCCATGTAAACCCAAAGCTGAGGTCACACCCAGAGTAGTTTTAAATCATCCTGCTTTGCACGCGCACAAGGATCACATGCGGACATATGCAATCATTTGTAAATTCATGGGGTTATGGCCCACTGAAAAGGCTTTACAGACATGAATTAAATACAACTAGAAACCAAAAGGAAGCATTGACCTACATCTTGGGTCAAAGGGTTTCTTCACTGTGGTCTTCACAAATATTGAGGATAAAGACAGGGTGTTTGAAGGAGGGTCATACATTTATGCAGCAGCAGGCCTCTACATGCGACCGTGGATGATGACTTTTGTCCCTGAATGAGAAACATTCACTTCGGTCCCGGTCTGGATAAGACTCTACTCTCTACCTCTTGATTACTAGCAAATGGAATCATTATCTACCATAGGAATCAAATTAGGCTGCTTTTTCAAAGCTTCTAAGGCCACCAAAAGGGGAAAGTACACTTCCTTCGCACGAATATGTGTGGAGGTGGATCTCTCTAGGGCTCTACCGGATGAGGTCATCTTGGAAGTTTTTGATGAAGAATGGGTGCAAACATTAGACTATGAACACATTGCTTTTAGATGTCGGAGGTGCCATGAGCATGGGCACCTATTCAAAGACTGCCCTCTCAGTAAAACAGAGAACATAAGCAAAGCAAACATAATGAAATATACTGAAGGCTTTCACAAAGTGGCACATAGAGGAAAAGGGGCAAGAGGGGGCCAAAGCAACATCAAACAGAAGGGCAACAGGCTAACCTGAACAGGTTCCAAGTACTCGAAGAAGAAGAAGAGATAACAAAAGTAGATCAGGTTGTGGAAGGAAGCCCAGTGGAGAAGGAGAAAGAAGAAGACAGAGCACAAACACAAGATTGTTACAAACAAAAAGAGACTATGCTGAGCGAAGCAGAATTGGAGATGGACCTAGAAATGACCCAGAGTGAGATGGAATTGGAGGATCATGAACTGCAGGTGATTCTTGACAGAGAACACCTAGATCTATAAGGGTTCTTGAAACAGGGGACCATGAGTGGGGTAGACTCATTACCACAAGAAGAGTTCACTAGAATACAGTAGTTGTTCCTATGGAAATCTCAAGATAAAGGGCTAGACAAACAAGGAAAAAATGAAAGACATGGCAATGAGGGTGTAAAAACTGTGAAAATCACACCTGGATTAGCACCCAGAAACCCAGGAAAGAAAAGAGGCAGGAAAAAGCAGAACGAGTTATTGATGGAATGTGGAAAGCTAATGATAGATTCAGGTAAGATGAAAGATCTAACCAGCTACTCCTTTACGAATCTTTAATAATGAAGTTTACATCTTGGAATATCAGAGGTCTAGGTAGTAAAAGAAAGCAAAGAATTCTTAGTAATAGAATGAAACAAGAAGCTCCGGATATGATCTTTATCCAAGAAACTAAATGTTCCATTCAAAAAATAAAAGAAATTCAGAACAAATGGCTCAATATATTTGATTTTCTAGAAGTCAAAGCAAATAATACAGTAGGGGGCATACTTACTCTTTGGAAACCCAAAAGATTGGCATAATAAATGCTGAGGCATCTAGAAATTATTTATCAGTGGTTATACAACCGGTGGGAGATAGGGAGACCTATCTGGTCACAAATGTTTATGGCCCTCAAAGAATGGATGATAAACTCAGGTTTCTAGATTCTCTTATGGAGCTTAGAGAAAGACATGTAGATGTACCATGGATCTTATGTGGGGACTTAAACATGATCAAATCTCTTTCAGAAAAAAAAGGGGGAACCAGAACTTTAAGCAGAGACTCTTCAGCATTTCAAACCTTTATAGACAACATGAAGCTTGTTGATACTGACATGAGTAATGGTCTCTTTACTTGGAACAATAAAAGAGGAGGAGAGTCGCAAGTAGCCTCAAAGTTAGATAGATTCATAATCTCAGAGGACCTTATGCTTACCAACAAGGAAATGATAGTGGGAATTCTCCCCTTTGGAGGCTCGAACCATTGGCCTATTCAACTTGAGGTTTAGGGCATTGGTACCCCCAAGAACAAACCTTTCAGATTTGAGAATATCTGGCTCACCCACCCAGACTTCATCAGCAACATTACAAAATGGTGGACAGAAGATTTGCATATTCAGGGTACAAGAATGTTCCAGCTACACAAAAGACTAAAGCACATTAAGCTCAGACTTAAAGATTGGAACAAGAATGAATTTGGCAATATTTTTGAAGCGAAAAAAGCTAGTGAAGATAAAATGAGAAAACTCAATCAAACCCTTATCAGGGATGGCTTTGATAAAGATAGAAATGACCTAGCCAACAAACACCATCAAGACTAGGAGAATTTATGTAAACAAGATGAAACATTTTGGAGACAAAAATCCAGAGTTCAATGGGTGAAGGAAGGGGAGCGTAACACTAGATTTTTCCACAGATCTACCATCGAAAACAGATCTCATAACAGGATCTCTTCGATCAAGGATGAGGGAGGTCATATACATAATTCCCATGAGGATATAGAAGAGGTGTTAGTTCATCACTTTCTTGGAATAGCACAGCAAACCATTTCCGACAGAGAGCTTTTTATCAGAGAATTAACAGGACATATTCCTAGACTGGTTACTAGAGAGGATAATTTCAATCTCAATAGACCAGTGACAGAAGAGGAGGTTAGTGAGGTTATCAAAGAAATGCAGAATGGTAAAGCACCAGGCCCTGATGGTTTCAACGTGGATTTCTTTAAAGCATGTTGGAATATTGTTAAACAAGACATTCTGAATGTAGTGGAAGATTCCAGGGTGAATAGAACTATTTTTAAGGTGCTTAACACTTCCTTCATCTCCCCGATCCCCGAACAAGACAATGCTCAAACTCCAGACAGGTTTAGACCCATAGCCTTGTGCAATGTGGTATCTAAGATAATATCCAAGGTTGTTGCTAACAAACTCAAACCACTTCTTCCTACTCTAGTTTCTGTGGACTAATATGGTTATGTGGAGGGCAGGCAAATTCTTAATAACATCATTCAAGCGCATGAGGTGGTGCACTCTTTGACAAGTAATAGGAAGGCCGGCATGATTATGCAATTGGACCTAGCCAAAGCTTATGATAAGTTGAATTGGACCTATATAAGGAGGGTCCTTATTGCTTTTGGGTTTGATCATAACTGGGTTAGATGGGTAATGGCCCTAGTAACTTCTTCCAGCTTTTCAATTCTGGTTAATGGTTCTCCTTCCTAGAATTTTTCTCCTTCTAGAGGCCTCAAGCAGGGTAATCCACTCTCTCCCTTTCTCTTCATCCTCATGATGGAAGGACTAGGTCAGTCTATCAAGCATGCAAAAGAAGTTGGTAATATCAAAGGCCTCCAACTTTCAGAGAATGGTTAGGCTTTGACCCATCAACAATTTGTTGATGATACCATGTTGCAGGGAACCCCCATGGTCAAAGAAGCTCTAGCATATAACATCTCCTATCTGACTTTGCCATGGATACAGGTATGGAAGTTAATCTCTCCAAATCTAAGATTTTTTTCTTTAATACCAATATTGCTATTTAGAGAAATATCTCCAGGATTCTATGCTTTCAAAGGGATGTTCTTCCCTCCAAATATTTTGGAGTTCCTCTTACTGATAAACCTTTGCACAAGGGCATTTGGGAGCCGGTGATTAATAAGATGCAGGATAAAATCAGGAAATGGACCTTTAGATCTTTAAACTTGGCTGGTCAATTGGTGCTCACTAAAGTTGTTCTCCAATAAATCCCCGTTTTCATGCTATCAGCCCTTCCAGCTCCAAAAGGAGTTTTGCAACATTTTAGAACCATTCAAAGAGACTTTCTTTGGGGGAAGGGGGAGGAAAGAAAGAATTGGGCTTTGGTAGCCTGGGAGAAGATTTGCAAACTGAAAAAATATGGGGGTCTTGGATTGGATGATCCGAAAGCACTAAGTCAAGCTTTAGGGGCGAAACTTTGGTGGTGCTGGGTAAAAGACCCAAAGGCGCAGTGGGCTAGCATCTAGAAAGAAAAATATGCCAGCACTTGGCAAGATAATGATCTCATAAGGATGTCCGGCATCATTAAGGGCTCACACATCTGGAATAAGGCTTAGGGGAATAGAGGATTGGTACAAAAAAACAGCTTCTGGGAAATCAAAGATGGGGATCTTGCTTTATTTTGGGTGGATAAATGGAAACAAGAACCTACACTATTAAGAGAGGACCTGCTGGACCTTAAGAAAGATATAGATACCCAAAGATTATTTAAGGTAAAATATTTTTGGGATCAAACCAATAGCAAAGGAAAATGGAGAACCTGGAAGATTTTGGATAACAAGGAAGACAACCCACTGAAAGCCAAAGCAGAGGCACTTTTAACAGTGTTGGAACAAAGGAAAATATTAGTGACAGGGGGGCATGAGCAACTTAGATGGGGCAACAATAATGCAGGCACCTTCAAACTTAAGGAAGCAAAACGCATTCTCCTTGAGCTGGATTCCAATGAACCGGAAAGGGTTTGGCAGAATATATGGAGACATCAAGGATGGATGAAGATTAAACTCTTTATGTGGTTGGTTCATCATAGGAAAATTCTAACTTGGGATAATATTCGGAAGAGGGGTGTTCTGGGCCCTTCCAGATGCCATCTCTATGAAGTCCAAGAGGAAACAATGGAGCACCTTCTCAATAACTGCATTTTCACCTCTTGGTTGTGGGATTCTTTTACAACTATCTTCCAACAGATAGACAGGGACAAAGTAACCATCATCAATACCCTAAATAATTGGAGACACAACTTCTCTGATTTTGAACTTCTAGGCTCTGCTTGGGCTTTAACACCAAGCTTAATAATTTGGACTATCTGGAAAGAAAGGAACAACAGAATCTTTAAGAATGTAAAATGGTCCTCCCAACACCTTTTTGAGCAAATCTTAAGACAACTTAAGGAGACAGTTAGTTCCATAGTACGAACTTACCCTGAGAATCCACCGTTTGAAGCTGAAACGCAGATTCTTCTTAAGTTGGGTATGCAGGGGCTTATTCCATAGGACCTGGAGAGGAAGGGTTTGAAACTTGATACTAAGCAAGATTATTGGCATCCTCCCCCTCGGGGTGTTTTAAAATACAACATTGATGGGGCTTCCAAAGATAGCCTGAGTATTGGTCGCTTTGGAGGGGTTCTAAGGGATGAAAACGACAGTCTGCTTTTCATTTTCGACTGCCATTTGGGAAGAGCCACTAACAATATGGCGGAATTAATGGATCTTGAACAATGTTTAGAATTCCTGAAGCAGGAAAAGCTCCAGAATGTTATTGTCGAAGCTGATTCAAAGTTAATCATAAACTCGGTCAAAAGAATCAGCTATGGAACGGAGTCGGAAAAAGTCTCAAAGCAATGGAGGCTGCTCCAGGTCTTTCACAGGATTCAGCTTCATCTCTGAGGCTTACGCACCATGAGTTTTAACCATGTGCTAAGGACAGCAAATAAATTGGCAAACATCTTGGCCAATCAAGGAGTGCTATGTACCAAAAGCAGGGTTGCGCTAAGCTGGACGGAGATACCTCTTAATAGACTAAAGGTGCAATGTCATGACCAGGCGAATGAGGACATAATGGTGTTCCGCAACAAAGACATAGAGGCGGGGTCTAGCTGATGTGGTTTCTTTATGCAGAGTTTTTTCTGTAGTAAGTACATTATGGGGATGCTGGTTACTGTCGGCCTCCCCAACCCTTGACAATACGAACATATAAGTTTCAGTTGGAAGTTTTTGGGCAGGTTTATATCTGAGGATGGTCGGCCGAAAATATGGATTTTCATCGTGCACTGGTTCAGGAGCCCGCGAAGATGGGTTGATGAGTGGGGCCGGAATTACGGCTTTCCCGACAGCCTTAATCCCCCTATGTTTCTTTCCATAGCTGTAATACCACCTGCGAGGTGGTTTATCATCCATCGCACGCCCTTCAAGTGGGAAGCGGTTTTGTGGAGTTGGGAGTGATTCCATTCACCTTGCTCCACGTGGCAGAGTACGAGGAAGGAATACCGCCCTCATCGTGTGGTAACTTTCGGCAGGATAAGCTCATGCGATATGCTCCTTGGCCGTCGGATCTTGCAAGACGAATCTACGGTTAGGAACAAGCGAGCATGTTGGTGGTTCCAGGACAGCTATTGCGTGGTTAATCGCCGAGCTAATAGGTATAGCGATATTATCCTTCGTCGTTAGATTTGGCGTGGAGGATTTACGGTCAGGAGCAAGCGAACAAGTTGGTGGGTCCAGGATGGCTATCGCGTGGTTAATCGTCGGGTTAATAGGTATAGCGATATGATCCTTCGCTGTTGGATCTGGCGTGGAGGATCAACGATCAAGGTAAATGGTGTTATTCTGGGGAAGAATATCTTCCGAGCAGGTTTCACGTCTCGGTGGAATCTGATGGCCTTCGCACGCTCTTCATGCTTGAGGGTTATCTCCCACTCGAAACCGAAATCCTTGTATTTGGGTCCCTAATTCATCATTGGGTCCAACTCTTAATTTTGCTTATTTGATTATTTGAGGGACTGATGCACAATGCTTATGCCTGTTGCTCGGGGCCCTAGGCTGTATGTGGATGGTTTTTCTTTGGCCCACAGTTCCTTGGGGACTGTTGTACTCTATGTACGCTGATTTGAGATTTAATGAAATAGAAGGTACGACTCTTGCTTTAGCAATATATATATATATATATTATATATATATATATACACAACACATTAGCAGAAGAAAGCTCAATTTTTTAAAACAAAAAATTTTAGAGTTTATTTGCATTTCATTTGTCTGCACTAACTGCAATTTATTTGCCTATGTTCTACTTGACCAATTAGATCTTTAAAGGGATCAATGAAAAGCTCAGATTTCTTTTTATTTATTTAATTAAGTTTTGATTGAAGATATTTTATATTCCATATTTAGTTTTTATTTGAATTTGTATTTTAATTGAATTCTGATTGGTTTTGATAGGAAACTGATTGACGAGATGAAGAAAAGAAAATTTTAATCAATGGGATCACTCCAGCAATAGAAGAATAGCAATTTGGAACAATGAAAATTATTGGAGCATAATTACTCTTCATGAGCTCTCTTATTTTGAATTCATTTTGTAAATTATAAGTAGTAGTTTGTAAAATGAGCAAGGGGATTCTCTTTTCTGCAATTTTGTAATGCTAAAAACACTATTGTAATAGGGATTTCAAGCTATAGTGAGAGAAGATCAATCTCAGATCTCAGGATTATAGGGATTTTTCTTTTATATTTTGAACTATGTATGGAGAGTAGAACTTGCACTATTACAGATCTTGTCTTAACAATAGAGCTTAAGCATTGTAAAGGACTGTTGGAGATCAGAGCCAGAGAAATTTGCCTGATAATCTGTTGTTATTTATCTCTGCTCTTGTGCGCTAAACTATGATTTCTGAGTAACTATTTACTCAGAAATCAGTCTTTTAATTCTAATTTAACAAACAATAATATTTTGTGAAATATTTCCTTATATTATTGTTTAATCATTCGAGTTATTAATTTAATAATCATCATCATTTTGTGAGCTACTTCCTAAATGTTGTCGATTAATTGTCTTAGTGAGTAGATCTCTAAACAAAATGTGTTTTGGTATTCATAATATCAGTTAATTGAACTACTTCGTTAGCTTGATATTCATTATAAGAAAAACATATTTAAATCTCAATCATTCAATTTCTTTGCTCTTAGTTGGGTTAGATCTATATCTTCCTAATCGAAATAGGCTTAGGATCCTTTTCCTTTTGCTTGCATTTTAGAATTAGTTTGTGTTTATATTTAATTCTACATTCTTAGAAGTCCTCTTATTAAAGAGGAAAAATTTAGTTGTGGCTTGGTTGAGCCCCAAATCAGCTTAAGGATCACTTTCTTACTTGATCAGCAAGAGGGTTGATCTGATGTTTCTCCTCTATTGGTAGGTGAAAGTCATATTTTAAGTCAATGGAGATAGAGAAAAGGTAGTTGGACCTAGTTTAACCAATCAGAACCACCATTTCAATGGAAAAGGAGCTGCTCTAAGTTCCCGGCCTAGTGGTCTCCCTTATAATGTTGTAGGCAGAGATTTTCGAGCCTTCAACATTTTTGGCGCTAGAAGGAGGGCCTTCGACTTGTTGCCTATTGGAGTTTTTGTATTTTAAAGTTTTATTTAATCACAATGACTCTTCTTAAACTTCCCATTTGGAGTTGTATCTCTGGTCATGCATCTACCAATACTCCACCAAAAGTATTAAGGCTCGTGTCTTAGGCAAAGTTTAATGGTAAGAGGAATGCTTCTGCTTTTGATCATGCCTTACAATTGATTAAAAAATTTACAAATTCTGATTTTCAAGGAATTGATGACGGTATTTTATGCAAGATTTTTACTCTTACATTCTCGGGAAAAGCCAGAAGCCAGTATCAATCTCTTCCAATTGCCTCAATTCACAGCTAGGATCAATTTATTATAATGCTCCTTTGTGAATTTGACAACTATGACTACGAACAGGTATGTAATGAAATTAAAGATATGAGTAGGTTCAAAAATGATTCTTTTATTGACTTTACCATTAGATTTCATTTAAATTGTTCGAGATTTAAAATTGAAGATAAACCTTTAGAAGATGAATTATTAGATTGGTTTGAATATATTTACTCTCTTCCTCCCATTCACAATCCATGTGGAATTATTACAAGCTTTGATCAATCTTATTCTAATTCTGTTAAAATAATTGAGAACTCTAATATAGAGGTATATACGAATTATGACGAAGTTGCATCTAGTATGTATGATCAATTCCTTCAATTAATACACACCTCTTTTAACATTAATGATAATCTCTCTCATGTTAGTGAAATACAATCTCAAAGGTTGGAAAATTATGTTAAACGATTATAAGAAGATATTAATATTAATCTTGAAGAAATAGTTGTAATCAAACCTTAAAATCATTTTGTAATTAATTCAGAAAATCAACCACTAAATCAGCAAGTAGAAATTGAAGAATTTGATATGCCATCTGTTGTAGAAATTTTTAAATTTTATCATGTTGATCAGGTACAAAATTCAGGGAAGCGAAACAATATTCTTCAAGAAAGCACAGTTAGTCAATTGAATGATCTTAAATTTGAATTTTGTAATGTAGAAAATACAAACATAGATTATTTCAAATTCATTTCCTCAAATTCACATTTTTCCCTTTATCCGGATATTTTTGCTTATATCAATTTGCCTTCTCATTGCATGAATATTGTTCTAGAAAGCAGAGAGGTTGATCCAAATAATTTCCCTATTAGTTTTTATCAGGATAAAGAATTATTTACTGGTCATTCTTCCAACATTGATGAACCTGAGCTTAATTTTCCTTCTTGTTTTGATTTTTCATATGGGAATGAAGAAAAATTCAATGAAATTCACGAAGTTATTTATGATAATTATGCTAACATTAAGGATGTTGATTTGTCTTCTTCTAATTTGAATCCTCGTGATTAGAGATCAATCCTCTGTGGGAATGAAGAACAATCTAACTCAGAAATTGCTCCAACCAATTCTCATTCTCAAGAAAAAAATTATCTTCGTGATTTCAACATTCTAGAGTCTTTTTCCCCGGATGCGGGTGACAGCAGAGCTCGGTGGGATGAGCCACATGGCTCGCATGTGACGCACCATGCGGATTAATTCCCCCAGTACCTTAGCCGTCAAAGAATTAATCTGGCGGAGTGGTAGCTCAGGGCATTCATTGCAGGCATGGATGACAGGATGGCGGATTTCGGAGGGTGTTCAGAACATTGGAGGGGCGTTATATATTTGGCCGGGGACTGCAACAGGCCATTGCTTCCTGAAATTCACTGTCACGCTGGTGTTTTGGCGCCGAGAGCTCCCCTGCGGAGGAAGGCCTGTTGCTGGTCGAGGATCACGCCATCACAGGCTGCCCTCTTGGTCAGCTCTCAGAACTTCGGTAGTGCCACAGTTAGCAGAGAAACATTCTCAGAGGTTCGGGAGGCGAACTCTGAAGGCGGGAGGGCGCTGTCTGAGGCATTGGTGGTTGATTCAAAGGCGAACTCTGCAGGCGGGAAGGCACTATCTGAGTCAAGGGTGGCCAATTCGCAGGTGGTGGAGGAATTGGGGAAGTTGGGGCGACAATTTCTGGCTTTGGGAAGTTGGAGCGACGAAACGCCCATGGCAAGGCTCCGTAACCGGTAGCCCAATCGGAGGGGTTCTGATCGGGGCTCGGGCTGAGGTCGTGGACGCGAAGGAGCAGAAAGGGAGCACCACCATTGTTGTTGTTGCTACTGTCATCGTCGGGCAGGGGTCGCGCCACTTCATGCTGAACAATACGTGGAAGTCAGCGGGGCAAACGTGGAGGGGCCAGCCCTCCCGGCATTTGGTTTTGTGGTCTTCACCCTGGGCAAGGCGGGGGACACTCAAGGAGTCAGGGCGCACGTCTCTGTGCTATTCACGCAAATCCCGGAAGAGGCGGGCGAGGGAACACCTCCAGGAGGGGAAGTGCCTCCCCCGGACATCCCTGATCACGAAAATCCCTTGCCACCTCCACCAAGCGAGGCCACGACCTCAGGGAAGGCGGTCATGGCCGACCCCTCTACCTCCCAGTCAGAGAAGGTTCCAGACTCTGCCAAGTGGGCAGCCATGTGGGAGGGTATTCTTGAGGGACAAGGGTGGTGCACAATTGAGGAGGAGAAACCTCCTGAGGACGAGTAACCCGCCACTGTGTGCTCCAGCCGTGGCTAACCTCACTCAACTCAGGTCCAGTTATCTGTTTACTGTTCGCTTTTATGGTTCGGGTCAGATCTCGTTTTGGTTTCATGTTGTTTCTCATATATGTCTAGTCTTTATAGTCATGGTTAATGTCATTGCGTCGGTTAGTAGCAGACCAATGTAGGTCAGTGAAGTCAGCCCCTGCGTGGGCGGGATCAGTTTTGTGCCTCAGTTCTGTCATTTTGTCCTTTTGGATCAGTTTTGTGCCTTAGTCGGTCTCCCAGAGGAAATTATGATGAATGCTACCCCTGCGTGGGAGATTTTGGGTCGGTCTGTTTCTCTCATGGCACCTCTGGTGGCCATGGAAATGCTGATAAATCCAGCTACTCTGCATGTAAATTCCTACTTGTACATATAATAGAAATTTAGACAGTTTACCGAGAAAAAAAAAAAAACATTCTAGAGTCTTTTCCAATTTACGATTCATATGATCGTCAAGCCCTTACACTTGTTCTTGGTCTAGAATCGTTTCCTCTTCCACAAGTCGATGCCAATGATCCTTCATATTTTATTATTTTGGCCAATGCTTATGAGGGGAAATTGTTTTAAATCAATTTCAGTTGTGTTGTAACAATAATTGTAAAAAGATACATAAGATTCTGACCTAGCTGTTGCGGGAGCGCCCAGCGACTATCCCTACGCCTGAAGCCACCGCCTCGGCCCTGAGACCGTTAAGGTGGGTTTTCCGCCCGTCGTTGCTCTTGTTCCTCATCGGCGATCCAGACTCTGCTCCCCTGATCGCTCTGTTCTGAACTGATCTGGGGGCTATGCCCGCTGTTCTTGGGTGAGCTCGATTGGATCGAGCTAAAGTTGCTCCAATGGAGCCTCCTTCGCCCCCTCTCTCTAAAGCCGAGGCTTTTGTTAATCTGTTGAGCTCTCTTCCTAAAAATAAAACGTTCAAGGCTGCGAAATTCGTAAAACACTTGGATGACATCCCTGAGATCTCGCTTCCTCCCGAGAAGCCGATCCAGGTCGCCCTCTCCCTTGCTGAGCGTGATTTGGTTGGGAAGTTCACTGGGCTCTGGCCCTCCCCCAAATCTATAGAGAGCTGGGTCTCAAGGAACTGGGCGCTACTCATTAAAAGTAGAGTTACTTCGTATTTTCAGGGGAAGGGTTTCTTCCTGTTTGAATTTGCTGAAAAAGAAGATAAGGAGCTGATATTTCACAATGGCCCCTATTTCATGGGCCCTCAAGGGCTGTATCTTAACAAGTGGATGGTTGATTTCAATCTAGCAATTGACGTCCCCTTAGCCGTCCCTGTGTGGGTTCGTTTTCCCAATCTGCCAATGCATTGCTGGAACTGGGAATCCCTCATGCACATCGGAAATACCTTAGGTAAATTCATCGATCTTGCCAACAGCAAAGATCAATTTGATTGTGGTAGAATCTGTGTTGAAGTTGACCTGGAGGTCGGTCTGCCTGAAGCAATAAAGATTAGGGTGGGAAGTTGGTCGCATGTTCAAAAACTGGATTATGAGCAGCTCCCGTTTAAGTGCAGGAAATGCCATGTCTACGGCCATTTTGCTAGAGGCTGTCCGAAAAACAGTGAACCAGAGAAAGGTAAGGAGGAAGGATGGACTCAGGTTAAAAGATCCAAAAACAAAGCACCAAGATCTGGAAATAACAATGCCAAAGTCCCACAGACTGGCTCTAGGCTCCAAACCCCTCACATGGAAGAACAAGGAAATAAATTTATCCAATTAAGTTCAGCAACAAAGGATTCTCAAGGAGTAGAGATATAGAATGAAGGACCATCTCACAATGATCCCTTGCCAGAGACAAAGCAAGTCGAAAACAATGTAGTCAGAACAGAAGAGATACCCTCAGAAGAAGCTGAGGAAGTGAAAAGCTCAGAGGATTCAGAAGAAGAAGGAGAAATAGCAGGTTCACAATCTTCGACTAGACGATCAATGAGAGGCCGAAAATCTACCCGAGAAAAGAGAGAGCAGGAGACATACAAAGAAAAAGTGCAAGGAAGCCAGCCTACCCTCGAGAAACGTTTGGCTAAAACACCGAAGGTGACTAGAAATCAGATCCAGAGCTCCAAAGGAGCTCCCAACTCCAAAAGCAAGTGATGAAGATCGTCTCCTGGAACTGTAGGGGTATGGGGAGCAAAATAAAAGAAGAAGCCATCAAAAGTCTGATAAGATCCGATTCTCCTAACATACTCCTCATCCAGGAGACTAAGATGGAGGATAAGGCCTTCCTTCACATAGGCAAAAATTTATGGAAAAGAAGTGAAGGACAAGCAGTCTCAGCCCAGGGTGCCTCAGGAGGCCTGCGCACTTTATGGAACACAAACAAATTCTCAAAGGTTCTAGAGGTCACCAACTCTCACTAGTTGTTCACAAAGCTGAAACATGTGGACTCAGATGAGACCCTCTGCCTTATTAATGTGTATGCTCCAGTTAGTGTAGGAGAGAAAAAGATCTGCTGGGAATCCATTAGAGGATTGGCAGATTCTGAAGACCTAGTAGACATCATCATTACCGGGGATCTAAATCTCACCTTATCCTTGGCTGAAAAACGTGGAGGAAGCATAGTAAGGGACCCGACGCGTGAATGGGTGGAGGATCTGCTTCAGGATTGGGATATGATCGACATCAAACCCTCATCGGGCAAATACACCTGGTCCAACAGAAGGCTCGGCCCGGGTCACATTGCTGCAAGGTTAGATAGATTTCTTGTTCAAAGTTCTTTTCTTCTTCTTGGTTTAGAATCTAGAATGCATATTCTCCCTTGCAGCGTATCTGACCACAGACCCATCAAACTTGATCTCGTGGCCCATATGGATCAAGACCCTATTCCTTTTAAATTCAGCCCCCTTTTGGTCAAGGAGTAGACCTTTATGCAACTAGTAAAAAACACATGGAAGCAGCCTGTCAACGACTCTGCCTTCTTCATTTGGGAAGAAAAGCTTAGGAGAGTGAAAGTTGCATTGAAAACTTGGGCTAAATCCCTTCCCAATCTAGCAGTGGAAACGAAAAAGATTCAAGAATGCCTCGAGAACCACCATTTGAACGCGGAAAATGAAATGATCACAAAAGAAGTCCTTGATAAGGAGGCCGAGCTCTAGCAAAAGCTATTAAAAGCAAGCTTGGCCGAGGAAGAGTACTGGAGGGTCAAATCTCGTAGGTTTTGGCTCAAGGCAGGAGATAGGAACTCTGCTTTCTTTCACAAGCAATCCCAAGCTCAAAAAAATTTCAACTCCATCTCTGAAATCAAGGAAGAGAACAACACCCACAGAGATATCCAAAGCATAAAAAATGCTGCCTTCCTTCATTTCAAAAGTCTGTATAGTGAAAAAGAGGGCCATGGGCAGACCTCATCCTTAGAAAATGAGGTACCCACTCTGATCTCGGCCAGAAAGAACCAATTCTTGGAAGCAAAAGTCACTAATGATGAAATTAAATCCGCTCTATTCGCCATGGAGCCTGACAAGGCTCCGGGCCCAGATGGCTTCACTACCAGATTCTTGCAGACTTGCTGGCAGATTGTGGAAAAAGATTTAGGCAGAATGGTCCAAAAATCTCAAGCTTGTTAGAAAATAGAAGTACCAACTTAGATTTCTTAGCCCTTATCCCTAAGGAAAAAGGAGCCAACACTTTCTTCAGATTTTACCCTATCTCCCTTTGTAACATAGGTTACAAACTGATAACAAAAGTGATTACCAACAGGTTGAAAACTATTCTTCCTTCCATTATTCCAGAGAATCAGGGAGTTTTCATTCAGGGAAGATAGATAGTGGACAACTTTATCCTGGTCCAAGAGGCGATCCACTCAAGCTTGACTCGGAAAGAGAAAGGTATGGTTGTCAAACTGGACCTAGAAAGCGCCTTTGATAGGGTAAGGCACAGATTTCTGTTGGATGTCTTGCACAAATTTGGGTTTGGCCCCAAATTCATCACCTGGATCAAGGCATGTATCAGTGAGCCTTTGATCGCCCCTTTGGTGAACAGGAGGGCCACAGACTTTTTCAAAGCCTCTAGAGGGCTGAGGCAGGGGTGCCCTCTATCACCCTTGCTCTTCGTCCTCCAAGCCTTCGTCCTCAGTTTCCATTTGAATAAAAAGCAGGCAAATCAGTAAATAATGGGAATAAGCATCTTAAGAGGCGTCAAAAGCATAAACCATGCATTGTTCGCAGATGACACTCTTCTCCTGGGCGTTGCCTCCCTTCCTTTGGCTAAAAAATTCAAAGAAGTGCTGGATGTCTATTGTGAAGACTCAGGAAGTAACCTCAATAAAGGAAAATGTCACATTTTCTGCTAGAATATAAAGACCAGAATGATCCAAGCCATTTCTAATTGCTTTGGTTTTGCAGCCTCCTCTGCTTGGTCATCCTTCAAATATTTAGGTCTCCCGATCTTCCAAAAAAGAGCCCTCAGTAAAGACTGGCTGCCTTTGCTGGAAAAAATCAAGTCTAAAATCTGTTCCTGGAGATAGAACTGGCTCAACCTAGCAGGTAAGGCTGTGCTAATAAAAGTTGTTCTAAATAGCCTTCCCATCTATCAGGCTGCAGTGATGATGGCTCCTCTTGGCATCACAAGGAAAATTGAGGAGTATATCAGATTTTTTTTTTGGAAAGGTGGGAAAGCTAATGAGAAGAGAATTCCATTAGTAAGCTGGGACACAATCTCCTTGCCCAGAATGGAAGGGGGACTGAAATTCAAGAATATCTACAAGCAAAATATTGTTTTGGGTGCAAAGCTGTTATGGAGGATAATCACTCCAAATTCGGGTTGGGCTCAGCTTTTGTTATGGAAAAAATACTTCCGTGGGCAAAGAGCCCGCTGCCTAAACAATCCTGTCACCACCTCTGGAACTATGATTCATAAGCTGTGTGACAGAGCCTCTGCCTTAATCAAACAACACATGCACTGGATCCCTGGAAACGGGAAACGTATTAACATCTGGGAGGACCGCATTATGGGCAGCGACCCCATTGCTGATGATCGTTGTATGATACTGTTAAAAGACTGGATGGATAGAGCTGGCGTCAAAACGCTGTGGGACTTATCTAAATGGGAAAACAACAACTGGCAGAGCTGGGGAAATCTTGAGGTGCCATCACATCTGTCCAAAGAATACACCAACCTCCTCACCCACTTAAAAGGCAAAGCTCCATTAAGTATCAGCAAAGCAGACGCACAGGGATGGGGATCGATCCCGGGTAAGTACACAGTCTCGCAGGGCTACAATCAGCTCACTCAGCATCCGAACGTGCCGCCTGATCCGAGGCCTTGGCAGGGGATCTGGTCCCATTCAACGATCTCCAAGATAGACATCTTTTGCTGGCTTCTTTGCCATCACAGGATATTGACTGAAGACAGACTTCGCAAAAGAGGCGTTAACAGTCTCTCATGCTGCTTGTTGTGCGAAGACCATGAAGAAACAACCGCTCATTTGATGCTCTCCTGCAAATTTGCAGCTACTCTTTGGAAGGTGGCGTTAAGTCCCCTGAACTCTGACTTCACTCCTCCTAATCATTGCTCAGAATTGTTTGCAAATTGGAAGCACATGTATCCTCGTGGCACTCAAAACCTTCATATCAAAACCGCATGGCTCGCCCTTCCTAAAATTACCTGCTGGCACATTTGGTTGGAACGAAACCAAAGGACTTTTAATGATAAAAAGAGCAATCCTAAAATAATCTGGATTAAAATCAAAAGTCACCTGAAGGACTGTGTGGGAGATCAGTTAGATAGGGAAGATCTTAGCGATCAAGACGCAGCTTGGGGAGATTCTCTGGGCCTCCAGTTCATTGACAAAGTCAAGCTTCCTCCTCCCCTAAAGCATTGGCAAATCCGTCTCAAGACTAAATAACTCGTTGAGTTATGCAAAAAGAAGGCAAGAAAAATTCTCTTCTTTGACGGTGCTGCAAAAGGCAATCCCGGTAGTTCTGGAGCAGGTGGTGTCATTAAAAATTCAGATGGCAGAATCGAATCTAGATATGCTTGGGGAGTGGGCTTCAACTCCAGCATTCAAGCTAAAGCCTTGGCTCTCCTCCAGGGACTCAAGCTGCTCATCTCTCTGGGCATCAAAGATGCAATTATTTTTGGGGACTCCTAGTCCATAATTAAGGCCATGGTGGATAAATCCTCTCCCTCAGATTTAAGATTATCAAGACTCCTGAGCAGAATTAGAGTCCTAACAAACACTTTCCAGAATCTGGAGTTCCTTCATGTAAAGAGAGAAAACAATAAAGAAGTCGATGCTGAAGCCAACAAAGCGGTGCTTCTCCCCCCTGGAGCGCTCCTAAGAGATGGAGACGAAGGCTGGGACCCCATCCCTCAATAGCCTGTTTAAAATGTTTTACCGCCTTTTATTGATGCAGTTTGTTTGTATCAGAAATTTAGGAAAGATAGATAAAGCTACAAGAACTACAGCTAGTAAAAATCGCAGGCTCAATAGAGGGGAAGTCAATTGGAACCTGATAGAAGAGAAATATGATCTCTGTGCACCTCTTTGTAATCTGAATTATGGCTTTCCAGCCAAGAATTAATACATCAACCTACTTGTTTCTGTAAATAAAAAAAAAAAAAAACAATAATTGTAACAATAATGTAAATTATGATTTGATTTTATTATTTTTCCTTCATCTATTTTGGTTGTTTTCAGATTTGTTTGCTATTTTCATTTTTCAATTTTTAGATATCTTATGCTGGAATATTGAGCAGTTTAGTATTGAACACTTAATTAATGCATTGCATGAATGGGAAAATGAAGTTTCATATCATAATCATAAGTATCAGGAGCTATTACTCTTCCAATTTCAATTGATGTTCATTTCTTATCAATTCGTTATTTCTTCTCAAAAGCAGTACCAACAAGAGAGTATATTTTCACAATATGGCCAGCAATCTAATTCAATTAATGATCTTTCGTTGAATCTAAAAAATTTCCATCCATGTTTTATTGACTCATTTGAAAGACATTTGGAAAGTTTTCCTTCACAGAAGATTATTAATAACTTAACATATGTAATAAGACTAACAAATTTTTGCAAGCCATTGTATCAAAAAGTTCATTTCCACAATCTGGGCTATTATCCTCTCTTTTGAAACTCTCCCAATCATTAATGGAAATCTATCCAGATTTCTATGATCCAATTGAAATTTAGCTAGAAGGGACATTTAAAGGGAAGGTAATTGTAAATAAGTTGTTTCCTGTAAATATATTAGCAATAAATATACATTTTGTATTCAGATTTAATTCAGTTAGTTCAAGTATTTTTGTTATTAATGTTGGATCTGTGCATACATGCAGGAAATAAAATGCTTGCATGGTTACATTGGAAATATGACTATACCTAGTCATGTTTCCTTCCATTCTGTTAGCAATAGGAATAGGTTAATTTAGATTAGATTCCTTTTATGTTTGCATTTATTTCAACATTTCAGATTTTTAATAAGCAAGTAATTAATCCAAGTTTTTCTTGGCATCCTTTTTCATTTTCTAGCAAAGTGGCTTAGAACATATCACAAACTCTTATGTAGTCAAATTATAAATACTTGTGAATTGCTTGATTGTCTTGTTTTTGTAAAACTTCATTACATTGATCATGTATAAAGAAATTCCAAAGAATTGTTATGGCTTGACAATCTTTGATTCACAGGTATCTCTAAAAAGATCACTTTCACCACTGTTCTCTTCCGATGTAAATTTAAGGTGGATGATCTTGAACATATGCGGATTTTGAGAAAAATAGGGGAGAATTTGAAGATTCATGAGGTAAACTTACAATCAATATTCTTCCAAGTATGTTATTTATAGGTTCATCTTCATCTATTGTTAGTTTCTCTTTTTCATAGTTTACTTCTTATTTCTGTTTTGTTTCTTTTGCAGGTCTTTATTGGCTTGATTTTAGAGACTTGAGATAAGCAAGAAGCCAACCACTTCTAAATCTGCAACATGTTCAGGCAAGTATTTTTTGTTTCATCATAATTTGAGGATTCTTTAATTTTTCTTCTATTCATTTAAACCTCGATAGGCCTTTAATACAGTATCAAAAGATTCATATCAGAACATTATAATATTGTAACTCTCCTCATTCGAAAGTTCCGATAAAATTGTTGTCCGATCTAATATTTCTGATAATTAATATACTATTAAAGGGCCCTTTTTTTTTAAGCAAAGTTGAGCTAAGCACTTCTTTACAAATATAATAATAAAAGGCCTGACCCCACACAATTGCCACGTAGCATTATCGAATCTTCTAAATATCAAAACATTTCATATGTGCATCAATCAAAATTCTCCGATACCCCGATCTGTTGATCCTCCAATCCTTCGATATCACTTTTCATCCATCATCTAATATATGACATCTCTGATCCTCTGATATCCTCATAATGTTGATCTTTGTTATCCCTTCTCGCTCATCCTCTGATAGATGACTTTGTCGATACTGTGATGTCCATTCATCTCTGATACTTTGATCGTCGATCTCTGATATTCCCAATCCTCCGATCTTCAATTAACTCCCCACTATCCATATCGAAACTTTCATATCGAGACCTCTGATCGGCTGTTACTCCTTCACACCCCCCGATGTCAAATTGTCGATACGAGATCTTCAAAAGATCTTCTCACTTATATTTTTAGTCGTTACATAATAAAAGCCTATCGAAAGGTAAGAATATCACGTCTTTCAAAGATACAACCATAGGATTTCGCCGACATTATTATTTTGATAAGCTCATGTGTGTAGGCTCATGTGAATTTACATTTAGAAATATGAGTCAATAATTATATTCTACCTTTCATCGATGCAATCAAAATGAAACGCTTACACTCTTTATTTCTCATTTGCTACAAACAAAGGAAAATTCACACAAAACTCTTGCATCGAATTATCTTATCCATGATTTTATCTATGCCTATTCAAAATCTTACAATTGCCAAGATGACTTGAACCATTGCATCACACTCACCAATTGTCTTCCCTTTAGTCATATTCCTTTCTTCTGAAGGGACTCAAAGCCTCTAAATTGGTGAATTTGGGAATCCTGATCCTCTGCTTTTCATTTTTCCCGAGATCTTCCCTCATAATTTCATATTTGTTGTCTTATTTAACTCTTGGATTTGTATTATATCTAAAGCATTTATAAAAATTCTGAGATTTACCTCTCCGAGATCCACATTGCCTTTTCCTCCATTATCATGTCCATTATACTCAGTAAAGGAAATGGCCCCTATTTCACTGTCTTCACTAGAATTTTACGGTCTCGGAGTTTTGTCAGTTGATTTTGGCTTCAAAAAAGGTTTTCGAGATCTTTGACACAGATTTATTCTCATTTTTATTAAATCTCGTACTCCTCTCCTCGGAAGCTTATTTTACAAGTAAATGTAAGTGCTCCTACAAATCATTTTTAGAAAACTTCAAATTATCTCATTATCAGAATAAAAGTCATTAGAACTACTTTGTAAACTCTTACAAAACTTTTACCTCTGTTACATGAATGTTTGATGTACTAGAAATACAATGTTCTTACATTATAATTTAAAAAGCATTCCTTATTGGACATGATCAATATCGTAAGCTTTGTTTGTAAAAGTTACACAAAAACTTTTGTTCCAGGATCTTGCTTCCCTTTAATATTCTAAATACTGGGACTTCTTATATCAGAGGTGAAATTTAGTTAAACTTCCAAAAACAAGTGCCACTATAAATGTTATGAAGCAAGGATTTTGTTTATCGGAGTTTTCTCATTAAGATTTTTTAAAAGACGTGAGCTCTTACCTTTTACTTTGATTCTCTCAGAAACTCGTAACTGCATAATATCAAGTTAAGAATCTTCATAGGTCTATGATAAATTCATTTTGATCTTTCACTATGCTAACATAAGGTCTTGTTTGATTATCTTTATATACATACTACTTTCATGTTATCATGGTGGTCAAAAGCTTGGATGTGTTTCAATCATAATTCCATCAGATCCAAGTATTTATTCACCGGGATGACTTTGTGACGGATATACAATCTTCATAGTATGTGCACATGGGCCTCTTTTACTCTTCTAAGCAATCTACTTTGCTAATCAAAAATTTCATCACCTGTAATTTGCTTACGTTTTTGCCTTTGCCTCATTATTAGATGCACATTTTTTCAACTTCTAATAAGCATCTTCATTTTGTTTTCAAAGCACTCTTGAGCAATCACTATGATAATGTAGTAATAAAAAAGGAATTTGGAACATGTAAAGGTAATGGAACATGATTAAGTAATTTTGATTTCTCTTATATTTGAGTTTTAATATATCACTCTATATTTAGCATACAAAATTTCAAGACCTCTCCATTTACATATATATATTACATTTTTTGACTTGGTCTTGATTCCGGACAATTTATGAAAAACATGGGGTCGATATGAAATTGGTAAAGTTATGAGAACAATCATCGCCGCAATTCATAAAGAAGGATATCTTCATTTTCATTTCTGATGGATTTGGTTTATTTTTTATTCCTTGAACACAAATCATTGTTTTCTTCTAGTTTATTGCTTGCTTTAGTTTAGATTTAATAAATGATGATTTTGTGTCAATAAGATTTCTATCAAATCAACTTTTTCATACTTTTAATTCTAATTAAAAGAAGAAGTTATATTTTATTGGAGAAGATGATATCCCTCGGGTAAGATCAAAAGAAATTCTCCAATGGGAATATTCATATGCCCACTTTCATTCATTTTCATTACTTTTGGATTCAGTTTTTAGTTTTCGCTGATACAAAACTCTGTTTTGCAGGTCTTCATGATCCTTATTCACACCCCTTATGACTCAAATTTGGAGCTTATTCTCCTTTGTTTGGTTTACTTTCAAGTTTCTGGGAGAAGCAGCAATGATCCTCATCGAAACAGCTAAACTGGGGATTTTTTGAACCTTTAGTTTGTTTCTTAAGCATTTCTTTTATTGGAAAATGGTTAAGATGCTTTCATGTGGATGTTACTTTGAAACGAGAAAATTTGCAATAGACAGAGACTTCTCACTAGCTTATTACCTCATAATTGTTATTCACCCTTCAATTTTAGAAGCCTAATTGCTTATAACCCCTCAGGATAAAATTTAATAGATTCTCAATAAAAGACAAATGTTCATATGATTATTTTCTTTTAGTTCTTTTGCTGAGACATTTGTGTAAGCAGGCTTGTTGGGGTTTATCCTTTGAATTTGAGATTTTTCTTTTTAGCTTTTACTTTCGTCATTTTACATTTTTAGAGTTTGTTGATTTCTTTTTCTACTTCAGTTTGGATTTCTTTTCCTTTTGCTTTCAGTTATGGTTTGATTTTGATGACTCCGATAAGAATTATATGGAAGGTATTTTTCTCACTCAACAATGGTTGGCATACATAGGAAATTTTTGCTCTACCTATTTCAATGAATTTCATTAATTATTAAAGGTATATCTTTATGGAACCATAAAGCCCTCTTGATTTAAATCTTTTTCATGGAGGAACATACATCCTTTCTAAGTGATAGGGTTTACATTTTCAAGGAAAGAACTGATTTGAATTTAACTCAATGGATCCCTTCCACCCCTCCACTTTATAAAACCTCTAATTGATAGTCGCAGGGAAAGAATTTGGAGTCAACATTATGAAAGTATTATATCCATTAACATAAATCTCTCCTACCATCCCACCACTTTCACTCAAATACATCATAAACTAAAAGCTCAAAAACATGCTTATCAAAAGGGTGACTAAAAGAGAAAGCATGGGAAATACAAGTAAACATTTTGGGGCTATGGACACTCACTGTCAGCGGGGCTAGGCTTGTATGACATAAAAGACAACTTCGTCGGGGCACTGTTCAAGCTCGCTAGCAGTGAAGCGATGTCAAAGACCATTCATAACAATGGATATATGTTTTATCAAAAAACTCCTATATGTACCTTCTTCAATTTCTCATACGAGGTAATATTAAAATAATTTTTTCCCAAATTCGGATTCATGAATTTTACTCAAGTTTGCTTCGAGTACTTATCTTGTCAAACTCATATTGCTTAATCTATTTATGTGGGGCCCATGGAAATGTTTTACTGTTTGACGATTCAATGTACTCCATTATTTTTAACCTTGGGGTAAATTGAAGTTTATTACCTTTAACTAGAGATAACTAGTTCTTCCCAGTGTGTTGCCAATTGTTGTAGGGAAAACCTGACACCCTCCATTTTTTACTTTTCTACTTCAAATAATAGGGACCATTTCCATTAATTTTTGGCTAAATCACCTTTTTATTATATTCTTTTGGTTAAGTGTCCTACAATTTTTCCATTTTTTTCGTTTTCATCAGATTTCTATTTTGGTCGCTTCATTGAGTTCGACTTTTCGCTAGCTTTCCATTAGTACTTGTTTCATCTCATTTGGTTACATAACTTGCAAATGGTGCTCATCCGAAGTTCGATAATTTTCACCGCCTAGGTTTTAAAATGTACAAAATGTATATTATTAATTTTTGTAATTAAATTAGTAATTCACTGTAAATATTAACCCCTAGTTATTTTTTACTAATTTCTTTATTTTTCACTAACCATCCTACAAAACCACCTAGCCAAATTGTAGAACTGTTAAAAAATGTGTTTTCGAGATCTCGCTAATTTATTCCACTTTCTAATTTTCAAAGAAATACCAAACCCGAAATCTCAAAATTGCAAAGTGGTTGTAGTTCATTTTGTAGAATTTTTAATTCCACTCCAAGTGAACCCCACTCCACTTTACCTCACCTCCTTCCTTCCAAAACAAAACTTCCGATTTTGAAAACCTTGATTTAAAATCTTCAATTTAAAACTTTCGATTTTGAAAACCCCGATTTAAAACTTCCAATTTTGAAAGCTCTGAAATAAAACCTCCAATTTCAAACCTCCAAAATCCAAAAGCTCTGATATTCGATATCAAAAGATCAGCAGGTTTTTCTTTGTGCACTCATTTTAAAATTTGCAATATAATAAAACATTTAATCTCCGATTTGGATTTTTTACAAGTGACTATTTAAATTTTATTATAAAAATTAATTTCTCTTATGACTCCCACTCTGTCCTCCCTACGTCACGGTGACCTCACCCTCATACTCCTTATCTCTCCACCTCACCCTCCACTCCATCTCAAGTAAACTCCCTCCTCCCTCCTCTATTTACCATCACCATGATAACTAAAAAAGGTTTTTGAATATATTGTTGGGTTTTTAATATAAAATATATTATATTTTTATTATAATATATTATATTAATATTATAATTTAATTATTATATAATTTTAATATAATTAAATTACAATATTAATAGAGTATAATTTAATAGAATTGAGGCTTCTGTGATTGATCATAGTTATAAGAAGAGCTTCGGCGTAAATGACATGAAAAAGACCTTTGTCGACGCGTTTTCGAACCAACTAGTGTGGTTCATCATCATCAGGACAAGTTGGTTCGAAATGCGTCGACAAAGGTCTTTTTCATGTGATTTACGTCGAAGCTCTTCTTATAACAAAGAGTATAATTTAATTTTAATTTTTAATTAATTAGATTTTGTTTATAATTTTTTTTTAACTGAAACGGATATCATTTATTAAGAAATTTGAGTGAACCAAGGCTTATTCAACCTATTTACATTGCTTTCTTGTCCTATTTCCCGCCTTAGGGGATTTTGCATGCCTGAGAAATGCCTGAGCCTCTGAGAGCTCTGCTCATTTTCCGACATAAAGGCAAGATTTGCCGTGGATTTAGCTGGGAGTCGCTGAAGAAACTGGGACATTCGATTGCTGACTGTTGTAGATGATTGGTTTCGGTCTCAGGCCGTTGCTATCCGTTGTGAAGCCCTGCAGCCGAGCCCAGTGGCGCTGGCATAGAACTATCCGACTATAATCTCTTGCAAGGTCCTCCATCCAGTCCCTTTCGGAATGGGGAATCGTCCTCATAAAGGGTGTCGTATGAGTCCATCTCAAAATCGAAATGAGATCCTAATGCCGCCTTCAGAGTTGAAAAGACTAGACTCCTCTGTACAGATCTCCTTGACTAAGCGTTTGCAGACCTCCCTCTTTGTCTAGCTGCTCCTTCCTTGTGTGATTGAATTTATGATGGAAAAAATTCCCCAGATTTTTCTGTGCTCATCTTGCTGTGGCCCGTTACAGATGATGTGCCGAAAATATCAGTCATATTCCTCTCGTGCGTGCTTAGAGTGGTATGCTACATGCTTCCAGCTTCTTATTCTGATTTGCTCTTGAGCTAAGGGATGCAAATTGAGTTAGCATTGTTGCCGTTGTAGTTGAGAGTTCCCGGAGCTAATAGGCATCCTTTATTTGCCATTTCATCTGCCTCCTTATTCAAACTTCTGAGGATATGGTAAATTTTGAAAGAGGTGAAATCTTGCAGGATTAGCTTTAATCTATTCAGAGACTTGTTGAGGATTGCATTGTTGAACTGGGCGTCTAAATTGATCTTCCTAATGATGATTTTAGAGTCTCCGAATACTTGGCATTCTTTTATGCCTTTGTCCCGAGCTATTTGGCAGGCTTTTTTGAGGGCAAGAAGCTCTTCCTGGTTGTTTGTGGAAATGCCGAGCCCCCAGCAGAAGTGGACCTTTCTGAGATTGTCTGCGAAGTAAATGACTCCTCCAGCTCCCGCAGCCCCCGGATTTCCTTTGAAGGCACCATCAAAGAATATTGAAGTTATGTTTTGGATCTTCCACCAATTTTGAAAGGTCGCTTCAGATTCCCTGATTTTCCAAGGAGGAGAGGGGAGAGGAGGGGGAAGGGAACTGACATTGCTAGAGGGATGAGGGTTGAGGAGGTTCTGCCAAGCCTTTTCAGAGGGAAGAAGGGAGGAATCAGAGGTTTGAGAATGCTGGAGGACAGATTCAATGAGAAGGCCTTTGGCAATTGAGGCAGATTTAGCAGGAGAGCGAGAGGAGTTATTGAAAATTAAGTCATTCCGGGCAAGCAAAATTCCCCAGCATACAAATTTGGGAATGGAAAGCCATATGAGATGCCACAAGGATTTCTTTGGGATGGAATGGGGGTAGTATTTAAGCCATTCAGAAAAAAGGTCAGCAATGGAACTGTGCTGGGGCGGGGAGGCGGGCAATCCAAGAAGAGTTAATGTCCATACTTCTTTGGCATAAACGCAGTCAATAAACAAGTGGGAAGTTGTTTCTCTTGAGTTTTTGCACATTGCGCATCTGTGAGGCCCACCAAAGTTTCGCTTTGACAAGTTGTCCCCTGTGAGCTGTTTATTCTGCATGAGGATCCAAAAGAAGAAATTAACTTTGGGAAGTCCCTTGGCGTTCTCATACTGTCTTTTTTGGTCTGAAGGGCAGAGTAACCCAAAGATGGCGTGTAAAACCCAGTTTCACCCCACCCCCATCTGTGTGCGATGTTGCGTTGTACCGGCGCTGCATTTAAGAGCAGTGATTTGAGAATTTCGGTTTGATGTTGAAGTTGTGCTAGCACAGGAGGGATCGCCCATTCGACCCAATTTCCTCGGCTGTCCCACTCGGAGATATCGTTCAACTTTCTAATTCCTGCATCGTGGAGCCATTTTCTGATGTCGCGGATTTCTGTGTGGGAGCTGAGTGGAGGGCTGTTCATGATCCTATCTTTCCAAAGAAGGGTCTTCTCCCCATTGCCCGGGATGCGGTAAAGATGTTTACTAACGCTTCTTATGCTTTTCCTACAGAGATTCCAGGTATATGTGCCTGCTGTTGTGTTATTTGCTGGCAGGTGCTTGAGGGAGATCCCCTGCGCATATTTTGCGATGAACGTTTCGTTGATCTGGTGTGTCGGATCTGAATATATTTTCCACAGGGGTTTGCATCCGAGTGACAGGTTCGAAAGAGCAGGGTCTCTGATCTGAAGCCCGCCTTCCAGAATTGGCCGCTTGACTAGATCCCAGTTTTCCAAATGGATTTTATTTTGGTTGCCTCTGCCTCCTTTCCAGAGAAAGTCTCTTAGAAGACAAGAGATCTGCTCCATTATGTGTTTCGGGGCCAGCAGAAAGGAGGCTTGATAAATGGGAAGAGCGGATAAGACGGATTTAAGAAGGATAATTTTCCCTCCCTTGGTTAGCCAATAGCCTCCCCAGGAGGTGATCTTGTCTTTAATTTTACTAATGACACCCTGCCACAGAGATCTGTTATTTACTCCAGATGTAAGAGGTAAGCCTAGATATTTGATGCTGTCCCATTGAGCGAAGCACTCAAATCCTAGGATCTGGGCTATATTGTTGAGGTTATGTTGCCTCACATTCCATCCGAATATCGAACTCTTTCTATCATTTATCACAGCTCCTGAAGCTCTACAATAACTTTTTAAAACAGCATCAAAATTGATTGTTATTCTAGTAGAGGCTCCTCCTAGAAGAATAGAGTCATCTGCAAAGAGAGCATGATTTATTGGGTTTAGAGCATTTGCGATTCGGATTCTTGGGAGATCACCTGTGTTCATTTCCGCAGTCAGCTTCCTGCTTAGAGAATCGGCCATAAGAATGTACAAGAAAGGTGAGAGGGGGCAGCCTTGCCTTAATCCGCGGTGGGCTTGAAAGAAGGATGTTGGTCGACCGTTGACCATGGGGGCAATCCATGGGCATGAGATGCAAGCTTTGATGAGACTGATGAACTGAGGAGGAAAGCCAAAGGATCGGAGGACTTGGAGTAGAAAGGAATGGTTGACTCTGTCAAATGTGTTAGCCATATCAAGCTTGATCAGCATCCCCTTCTCTTTCCTTTGTTTGCTGGAATGGATAGCTTCCTGCACTTGGATGATATTATCCAAGATGTGTCTGCCTTTGACGAACCCCCCTTGGGCTTTGGATATTAGTTTGTCAAGAAGGGGTTTAATTCTATTTTCCATAATTTTTGACAGAATTTTATAGGAGGCATTGCATAGGGAGATGGGCCTAAACCTGCCGAATGTTTCCGGATTGGCCTCTTTTGGTATTAGTGCGAGAAAGGTGGAGTTGGTGCCTCCCCCAATCTTGGCTTTCCCAAAGAATCCATGTATCATTTTCAGCAAGTCTGTTTTGATGATGTCTCAAAAAACTTTGAAGAAGTGTATTGTGAAGCCGTCCGGCCCAGGGGCCTTATCTGAATCCATTGCCCATATAACCTTGATGATTTCTTCTTTAGATACTGGTTTCAATAAAGCCTGGTTGTCCTCATGGGTGATGAGGTGAGGAATATGAGAGAGTAGATCTTCGGTATCTTCTTTGCTTCCTTCATGCCTTGTGCCATATAATTCTTTGTAATGATTTTCAGTTGCAATTTTTATTTGGTCAAATTTATTGCAGATCTGTCCTTCATCATTTTTTATCTCTGTGATATGATTCCGAGATAGGCGGGCTTTGTATTGTCTGTGGAAAAAGGAAGTATTTCGGTCTCCTTCCTTTAACCAGAGGTTGCGAGATTTAAGTCTCCAATGCTCTTCTTCCCTTCTGATGGATTGATGGATGTTTCTTTGAAAGGTTGCTTCTTTATTTAAAATTTTTGGGGTTATGTAAAGCCCTTCCATACCTATTTGCAAGGTTTCCAGCTGCTGGACATCGGTTTTTCTCTGTTGGGTGGTGGGGTTATGGAGTTTCCTTAGCCACTCCTTTAGAGCTTTTTTGGTGGCTTTTAATTTTTGCTCCCACACGAAACTTGGGGATCCGTTGATGGGGTTATCCCAAGCTGATTGGATAGTGTCCATGAACCCTTGTTTTTCGATCCATAGTGGATTAAATTTAAAGGGAATGGGACCAAGATCTTCTTCAGGGGCCAAAAGGAGTTGAATTGGCTTGTGATCCGAGGAGAGCTTGGGGAGAATTTTTCTTGATATGAGGAGATTTTCCATCAGCAGGGAGGTTTGTATTAGAAATCTGTCCAGCCGGGCAGCGATGTGGTCAGGCCCAGTTCTGTTGTTTGTCCAAGTATATTTGCCTCTTGCCGGGGCAAAATCTAGAAGATCCCACTGCTACATTATTTCTTCTACCAAAGGGAGCGTCTGATCTCTGTTGCTGTTTCCCCCCCTTTTTTCTTTTGGCTTCATGACTAAGTTAAGATCTCCTCCCAGGACAATGTTATTGAGGGAGTGTTGATCTAAGAAGGCCGAGAGAGTATTCCAACAGTCTCTTTTTTCTACATAGTTAACAGGAACATATAAATTGAATAAGGCTATAGTTAACTTACTTTCTAGATGCTTGAGCTCCGTGAAGATCCAGTGTTGGGTCTCATGGTCGTTAGACAGATGGAACAAATCTTCCAACCAAAGAGTTGCAACACCTCCCAAGGTTCCCCTTGAGTTGGCTGCTATGCCTTCGTTCTTCTTCCATTTAGATTTGCTGATATCCTTGAGGGCTTGCCCATCGATTTTGGTCTCTTGGAGCAGGAGGATGTCTGAGGTTCTATTTTCATTAGATCTTTGATGGCTTCGATTTTTGGTTGGGTCCCCAGGCCTCTACAGTTCCAAGAGACTATTCGCATTATTTACCTGGCGAGGGGTTTGGGATTCCTCCCTTGATGGATCTTCCTCTAGTATTTCTTCCTATTGTCATCTCTATTGTGGATTGGCTGCCTTGCATTTTGAGACGCTCTGCCTCCTCCTCCCTGACTGCTTTGTGGGTCTTCCTGCCTGCTTTCTTTGAGGGTCTCTCATAGGTCTCTTCCTCTGAGGAGTCTGAAGGTTCTGGCAAATTTTTTTTCTTTGTTATATCAGCATATGAAAGCCTGGAGGGGCTGCCCTGAGGAGAGCCAAGCGATGCTTCTCCGCCTCGTTCTTTATTTGCCTGTGATTCTTCGGCCTATGATGGTGTGATCAGATCCGTTTCTAGAGGTTCTGATGGAGAGGCTTCTTCAGAAATTGGGGTCTCCTCCATTTTCTGTTGGGTTTCATTTTCTATGTTGGGGTTTCCTTGATTATTCCCCTTTGTAACTCCTTTCCCTGTTGCTTTTGCGTTGCCTGTTTTCTGGATTGTAGTCCATTGATCTCCCTTGGGGGGATGGTTCTGTTCTTCCGTTTTTTTCTTGCATTGTCTTGCAAAGTGACCATAGCCATGACAATGTCTGCATTTAAAGGGGATCTGCTCATAATCCAACTCCTGGATATGGGACCATCCTGCCACTGTGAGTTTTATTGCTTCAGGTAGTCCTTCTTCCATATCTACTTCCACGCATATTCGTGCGCAGGAGTATTGATCTTTCCTTACGGCCTGATCAATGTATTTGCCAATAGAGTTACCGATGATTTGGAGAGATTTCTGGCTCCAGTAGTGCAGGGGGAGATGGGGGAGTCGCACCCACACTGGAACCGCAGATGGAACATCCTGGGTCGGATCGAAATCTGGAGACCATTTATTTAAATATAGTCCCTGTGCACCCCATGAAATATGGCCCGTTCCTGAAGATGAGGCTCCGATCTTCTGCTGATTCAAACACAAATACAAAGAAACCTTTGCCTACAAAGTAAGATTTAATTCCTTCCTTGATCAAAGGGGTCCAGTTTCTCTTGATCCAATCTTCTACAGATTTAGGCGATGGCCAGAGGCCGGTGAACTGTCCTATGAGCCCTCTATCTGCGAGATTCAGAGCCGAGCGGCAGGTTTCTTCCTGAGGGAGGGCCAACGTGGGAATGCAATCTTTTTTCATGAAGAATTTCTGTTGTTGTCCAGAAGGAGGGCGTCTATTGCATGCTTCGATTATTTTCTGGAATTCTATGACATCTGGAGGGAGAGGGGGAGGATCCGCCTCCCCATCACCTGGCATGGCTGCCAAGAGCCGCAGCTGCTTAAGCGATCGCTGCACCAGATCAGGGACGGCGCAAGGGCTAGGTCTCGCTATGGTGTGCGGATCCGATCCGAACTTGTCGGAGCTCCGTCCCAGATCGAATCGTCGTCCCAACTCAGATTTTGTTTATAATTAATTTGTAATTAAATAATTTAATTTTATAATTATAATTAAATTAATTAACAAATAATTGTAATTTAATTTAGGATTAGATTTTAATTATAAAAAATTATATTGTTAGCCCAGACAACAAATTGTCAGAACTCTAGCAGTTTTGACTCCTCGACTTTAGAAGCTCATAAGTTGAGTTTTACTTGGCCAAATGAGGCCCAATACAACTTGTTAGATAGATAAAATTATAGAGAGTATTTCTGAAGTAGTTTCTTTTTTCCCGGGGAAAAATCGTAATTTTCTATTAATTGGAAAATTACATGTTGTATATGCATGTAGGCATATGTTGTATGGTGTGCCCATAGCCTTCAAAAATATATAGGTTTGTACATAGGTTACCCATATGTAGAAATTTGAATAATATAACACTTATTCACAGAGATTATCCTAATTATACACTATTTGCGGAATGCCTGCATAATACATAACCTTATCTACCATTGATCATCAATTTGCGGAATTAAAAAAACAATCGCATGCGCACATTGAAACATCAATCACACATATCAACACAGTATGTAATGGGGAAAGCATACAGCTAAACCCCCAACTATCTGTATATTATAATGATAGAGAACATGTAACAATGCATAGTATAATACTCCTCACAAGTACTCAGTACTATCTCCACATGCTACACACAAACTAGCTCAGATCTGAACAAGTCACGGGTTCAAATCTCCTCCACTGTTTGTCTGCCTCTACTGCGCAATCCAAGTTGAGAATAGATCAGATCCAAGTTCAAATCCCCTTGGCTTGTACTACGCAATCCTCATTGGCAATCTCAATCAATGATTGTGCAAATCTCATGCACAGCTATAGTCACAACTGATAGTAGTCTCACCCTTTCACCCACCTCTAACACTTGTCTCCCCTGAACTGTCCATGCACTGAGTTAACTGATGTATTCTTTAGTTGATTTATGAGTTAATAATTAGTGAATTAATTAATAATTAATTCACACCACTCATCACTAGTGTATTTGTCATTTAGACTAAATACAACTAGTTCAACTAAGTCAAACTGAACACAACTCCATCAACTCCTCATTCAACTCCACCAAACTCAATCACTTGAGTTCTAATTGAAGTCCTTCATGCAATAGCTCAAGTAACCCATAAGAAAAGCGTATTTCATTCTTGCAATTGCATGTGCCACATTTGTAGCTCGAACTGAAGTGCTCCAAGAGAATAAGATAATGTTTATAGTCCAAATATTATTAAGAGCTAATAGTATTCGACTGTTTTATTTTAGCCTAGCAGTCTAAAAATAGACTCCACCCATATGTCTAAAAATAGAGGTCCATCTATTTTTACCAACATAACCAATCATCCACAAATAACATCCTGCAACCCATAGACCATGATCCATATGTCTAAAAATAAACATAGTCTAAAAATAGACTTTGCGCCAAAAATATCTTGCAGGCCCACTTAGTGAAGGCGACTTCTTTTCACTAAGCTCCATCATCTTGTTTCATTTTTAACACTTTGTACACTTTCTTAAAGTCTTCTATTGTTGCAATTTGAATCTCTTCTCCTTCCAGCCAATTTTGTCTTTCCTCTTCCAAGGCTTCTATAGCTTTGGTTAGTGCCTTAATTTCTCGTAACAATACATGTTCTTTCTTATCATATCATCAAGAGTCTTGGGATCATCACACTCTATTTGGTCCTAGCAGGATTGGGAAAACTCACCAATAAATGTTTAAGTTTTACTTTCTCATTGTTAATATGGCACAAAACATGACAAGTTCAAAAATCTGTTGGCATAATATTTTATAGCTTTAAGCCATGGAAATCCCTAATTTTCCCATCATAGTATCTTTCGAAAAATTATTTCCTCTTGAAGTATTTCTCGAATTGTTTCCAAGCTATATTCCTTTCATTGATTCCTTTTACATTCTTGAGGCCTTGTAACAATCCAACTTGAAATTGGCTTGATTATTGCCATGTAATTACAAAATATAATTGAATTTTCAAAATTAAAATGGGTTGAGTTAAGCGACACGAATTCCAAAGCTGAGGAGGTTACTTGCTTGAGATGTTCAAGGTTTCCTTGTTGTAAGGAATTTGCATTGTTTTTTTACAGTCATTAAAGGCCAGTTTCTAAGCCTTAAATGCCCTAGTTCATGAATTAAATTGAATTAAAAAAGGACAAAGGCCATACGGCTTTGGGAAAAACTTACAAAACGGAAAGGATAGAATTTATGATGATTTCACTATGCTGGCATCAAGGACAGTGGAAGGAAATCACTTCACAAGAGAGAATGGATAAGGTGGAGGAAAGCACCAGGGATTCTCTCATTCAATTCTTCATTCAACAACAAGGCAATGAAGGAGCCTAGTAGGGAAATAAGGAAATGCAATGATATCAATTTTCTATTAGCAAGGTTGGAAGGAAGAAGTTCGCTGCCAGGTGAGGAAAAATTGCCTCTTGATTCCTTGTATAACCAGAGGGTGGAGATGGAATTTCTATAGATTCCCTTGATGGTTGGGGTGGAGGGTTGTTCCTTGGATTCCTGAAAGGAGGATCTCTGAAGCCTTCTTTATTGTGTTTGTTTATGGTGGATTATGGAATCCACAAGGTGGGTGGAACCACTGTATTGTTGTTTGAAGGGTGGAGACTTGTTATTTGGACTCCCTTGACCTTCTTGGGTGGAGGCAAGAAGCCTGTGGATTCCTTGTGTGTATTGGTTGTGACTAATGAACAACTAGAGGGTGGTGGTAGTTTGCCTCTGGATTCCCTATAATTTGGTTAACTGTTGAGTGGCTGGCGAGTGGAGGAAGGAGGACCTATGGAGTCCCTATTTCAATTGGCAGTTTGCATTTTAATCCTTGGAGCAAACTCCCCGAGTCTATGGAACTTGGCTCAAGGGTGACAACTACAACTGAGGATTGGCTGCAACTATCTATGGTTGGGTGGAGAGTCCTTATCCTATATTCAAGTTCCCAAACTCTAGTTTTCATTCCAAGATAATTTTATGTAAATGTAACCCATGCTACTTGAATGTATATGTATATGTTTGGACTGTAAGTTAGATTTACATTGGTTTCCAGAACAATGCATGGTTTACAATTGTAAATTGAGAAAAATGAGATTTTGTTAACTAGTTCTTGTGACTGTGATTTTGCTCTAATGCCCTATATAGAGGGAGACATACATTTATATTAGCGCCGTAGGCACTAAGGGTATACCGAAATGCATTCAGTGAATGAGAACAAGCACATGCATTGTTGAAGAGTATTTATGCCAAACCAGTCGTTTTGTAATCATTTTACCCATTCGTGATCACATATGAGTATGTTACCGTGTTGCAGGAGTCCTGTGTCATGTCAACTTTGGAATGGTTTCCATAACCAGAGATAGAGGTCCCGTCTCTATAATTTCCATTATAAAACCTTGCTATGAAATCTTTATTAGCATCGAGACTGGAGTGCACTAGCGGGACCATACTCATGTTTTCTTCCTCAACAAAAGCCACCATCCAACGGGATGGTAGGATTGGGATGATGTGTCTCGGAGGGCCCATCTTGAAGGTGCAGGGAAGAATAAATAAGGGGATCATTGGGGTGATAGGACTGAGATGATGTGTCCCGAAGTTCCCATCACAGAGGTTCAAAGAGGAGTTGACAAGGAGAATCGTCGAGGCAGTAGGATCGATGACGTGTTCGAGAGGTCCCATCCTAGAGGTGTAAAGAGGAGTAGTCGAGGAGGGAGTTAAGATGATGTGACCGAGATGACGTTGTAGGTTGAAATGTGTGAATGAAAACTTATAGGTGGGCCCTAGATTATCGTCACATGCCACATCAGAGATGAGTTGAAAAAAGGGTAGTGGTGCAAGCCCTAACTTTTCATTATGCGTAAGTCAACAAACTCATTAGTGGTTTTGGGAAAACCGAAAAACTGCTTTGCGACACCCCCTAAAATGGTTTCAGAAAATGTGGGGGAGGGGTGTCATAATCGATCCAAACTGTCGATTTGGCGATGGGTGGTTTTGATAAACCATTTACACCACCCCTTCCTTCTGTTAACACTTAGGCATGTTGACCCAATGCAATTTGTTGTTCTAGAGAAAGAGTGTTATGGGCTATTGATTTATGTAGAGGTATATGCATAGTGAGTCCTGGGTGATGGGCGGGGACCACCACATGGTGATCGAAAATGGAGATTCATCACTGGAGATCAACGGTATGCGGACCTCCCCCGGGGTGATGTCAATGGGGAGGGTACCCCCGCTCACACTGTTGATCTCAAATCATGGATGGAAGATTGAGATCTCGGTGGAACCTCCCCCCTTGTAACATCAGCGGGAGAGTTACTCCCTGGGCAAATTGTTAATCTCCATGCTCTAATCGTGACTGTCAGATATTGGGTTGGTAGACGATGGGGACCACTAGGGCGTAGTGGTGGGGTGTGGTTTATATATATATATATATAATATATATATATATATATATATATAATATATATATATATAAAGAAAAAAATAATAAGAAGAATTTTATCCCATTATTTTGACAACATAAGAGGAATTGGATTTGTTAGTGGTCACCTCATCGGGTGAAGTGGTGGGGTGTGTTACAGGTGGTATTAGAGCATCCAGGTTGAGCACTTGGAATAGATGGATCTATCACGAGCAAGTGAGAATAAAAATACCCTTAAGAGAATTTCAAATTGATTTTTAGAAAATTAACTAAACAATTGTTTAGGTGTTAAAATTTGGTTTATAATTGATGGGTTGCATGCATGGATGACATGGTTATAGTTTCTTTTAGATATGCAACATGGTACTAAAATTTGGTATTGCTTGTTATATGGTTGATGCATATGAAATATTGAATATCATGGGCATAATAACATGGTTGTTTTGTCACAACAGAGATCACCACGAAAACTACATGAATGCAAGGTTCATGATCATGATTGTGTTTCTTTATTTACCACATGAAGTATCTAACAATGTGTGTGATTGACAACACACAGAAAAACATAAGACAAAGACAAACATAGAATTGAGGACCAAAATGGTGTAGTATAGTTTCGATCAATCACAACATGGGAGTGAAGAGGTCAGAGCTAATGGAGAATAAAAATCAATTGACCAAGGGTGAGGGGATAACTCTCTAGATTGGATGGATACTCTGAGAAGCCTAAGGGCTAAGGTTAGAAGCTTCAAGGAATATAATGAGATACCGGTGAGAGTTTAAGAGAGACAAGCTGAGATAAATGCATTTATTCTATAAAGTCTCCCAGATTTATATAGTTAGAGGAAACTCGAGATGAGGGCTAGTCACAACGAAAAGAGGAGCCCTCAAGAGTCAGAAGAGAAAAAAGATGGAGCACATGGTAGCAGGTCCAGGAAGAGGCATAGGCAGGGAAGTGAGGATATTGTGCGGGGAGATGCACCTTTGAGCACCCCAATTTGGTGATGATGAGGATATGAAGAAATCAGAGGAGGCATAATCCTGGTTGCTTAGCATGAAGAATTTATTCATAATTCATGATTATTCTAAAAATATGAAGGCCACGATTGCCACCTACAACTTGAAAGGAAAAGGAGACATGGTGGGAAGATTTGAAAAATTTTAGAGGCCTTGTTGAGAAGTAATTAACTTGAAATGAATTTGAAGAACTCCTTAGAGATCAATATTTGTCTGAGAGCTACTTGGATGGAAAGGCAAAAAAGTTCTATGAACTCAGGATGGGGCAATTGACGGATGATGAGTATTTCACTAAGTCCCTAGACCTATTGAGGTATGTGCCATATCTCAAGGATGAGAAGGCCAACATTCAAAGATTAATCAGTGGGTTGCCTATGACATTTAGAGCCAAAATTGAATTGTTGGAACCCAAAACTCTAAAGGATGCCATTAAGAAGTTGAAGCATTGCTATGAACAAGCAAAACATAGGCCATAAATTAAAAATGAATGGAAGGCAAGGAACAACATTGGAAATAAAAAGAATTGGCCCAAGAAAATTTTGGAAAAGAGGGAAGCTATGCATCCATCCCATGCAAATCAATTTCAATAGAAATATGATATTACTACTACTGGAAATATGGAACAACTAACATCAGAGCAACATAAGATTGAAGGAAAAGAGCAATTAAAGTGTTGGACATGTGGTGAAAACAATAGGAAAATAGACTTTCCACACTAGAGAAATGCTGGACCAAATATTTACATCATCCAAGAGGATCACACAGTGGGTGATGTAGCTCAGAGGTTTCCTAGAATTTATGTAGTTGTAGACAATCGCCAAGCAAACCAACATGCATCCATAATTGAGATGGAAGATAAGCTGTGTAATCAAATTGTTTCTATTCTAATTGATCCCTATTTTAACTACAACTATGTTAGCCAAAAGATTGTTTAAAATTAAATTTGGCTAAGGAATTTCATGAAGAACCATGGTTGGTTCAATTGGAAATCGGAATAAAAGAAATATTAATAATTAGGTGAGATCATGTGCATTTAAGCTTAGTGGCATGCCCACAACAAAACATTTGAATTTATTTCCATTTGGTGTATAAAGCATATTATTGGACATGGATTGGTTGTACTTGCACAAGACCAAAGTGGATTCTTTTAAAAGGAAATTGATTTCTCAAATGAGCAAGGAGAAATAAGAGTTTTGCAGGGAAGGAGAAAACCTACTTCAGTGAGGTTGATATGGTTATGCAAGCTAAGCACAACAACAGAAAGGGATGCGTGTTGTTTGTAGTGAAAATATTGAGTGATGTGAAGGATGTCAACGATGTTGGGAATGAGGAAAGTGAACTATTTCAAAGGTACCCAGTTCTGTAGCAATATGGAGATGTGTTTCCAGTGGAGGTTCTCGTATTACCTCCTCATAGAAAGGTAGATTGCTCTATTGAGTTGGTTGAGATAAAATTGCAGCTAAAAGAGATGTTGGAAAAGGGATACATAAGGCCAAGTGTGTCACCATGGGGAGTTACAGTACACTTTGTAAAGAAGAAGGATGGGATCCTTAGATTATGCATTGATTACAAATAATTAAACAAGGTGACCATAAATAACAGGTACCCATTGCCACATATTTATGATCTATTTGATCAGTTGAGGGGAGAAAAAATCTTCTCCAAGATTGGATTGAGGTTAGGATATCATCAAATAAGGATCAAGGAGGAGGACATTCATAAGACTGCGTTTTGGACAAGATATGAACTCTATGAGTTTGTAGTGGTGTCCTTTGGGCTTACTAATGCGCCAACCACTTTCATGTGCTTAATGAACAATGTGTTGCATCCTTATTTGGACAAGTTTGTCATTGTATTTTTCAATGACATATTAGTGTAATCAAAGGTTGAGGAAGAGCATGAACAACATCTGGATGCAGTACTACAATTACTATGGGAACATAAGCTCTATGCAAAGCTCAATAGGTGTGATTTATTCCAGTCACAACTACACTATTTGGGGCATATTGTCTCAAGGAAGAGATATCAGTTGATCTAGAGAAGATCAAGGCCATAATGGAGTGGCCAACACCGAAGTATGTGAGTGAGATAAGATCATTCATGGGATTGGCAGGTTATTATAGGAGGTCTATTCAAAATTTCTCCAAGACAGGCCATCCTATCACCTTGTTGCAGAGGAAAGGAAAAAAAAAAGAATGGAAAATTGAGTGTGAAACAAGCTTTTAGAAATTGAAATAGTTTCTCACGAATGCACTAGCATTGAGGATTGCAAATCCTAATAAGTATTTTGTGATGTGCACAAATGCATGCAAGGAAGGGATGGGTGGAGTCTTGATGCAGTGAGGACAGGTAATTTGTTATGAGTCTAGGAAAATGAATGAGAATGATGTGAATTATGTGACTCATGATATAGAGTTAGATTCCATTATTCATGCATTGAATATGTGAAGGCATTACTTCCTTGGAAAAAAAAATTACACTTATGACAGACCATAGTGGGCTCAAGTATTTGTTTGAGCAACCCAAGTTGAATTTAAGACATGGTAGATGGTTGGCTATAGTTAGCGAGTTGACTTTGAGATCAAGTACATCAAACACAAAGAGAATAGGGTTGTTGATGCACTTAGTAGAAGAATTCAAGTAAATCACTTGGCAGCCATAAGCTCTTACAAATGGACATGGTAGGAAGGGTTAAGAATGTACGACAATATGATGAAAAATATCAACAAATGAGAGAAAAGTTGCTACAATTTGGTGGGGATGAGGAATATCACCTCCCTGATGAAAGGCTAATTAGGTCCGGGAATAGAATTTGTGTGGCAAATGATGATGAATTGAAGAGGCTCATAATGAGACAGTTCCATGTCAAGTCATATTCAGGCCAACCAAGGTACCAAAAGACTCTCACATCCATTAAAAATTTCTAATATTAGTCAAATTTGAAGAAAGAAGTGGATGATTTTGTGGCTAAAGGCCTAGATTGTCAGCGAGTGAAGGCTGAATACAAGCATCCAATAAGATTATTACAACCCATTCCCATTCCATAATGGAAATGGGAGGTGATCTCCATGGATTTCATCACATATTTTCCTATAACCTCTAGGCAACATGATGCAGTTATGGTGGTTTTTGACAGATTGAGCAAGGTAGCTCATTTCAAGGCAGTCAAGTCCACCAAATTGGTTAGCGAGGTGGAACAAATCTTCTTAAAGGAGATTGTGAGAATACATGGAATTACCAAGAAAATTATTTCAGGCAAAGATGCTAAGTTCACTTCAAGATTTTGGAAGGAAATGTTTGCAGGTTTGGGGATAAAGTTTGCATTCAGTACAACATATCATCCATAGACGGATGGGAAAAAAGAGAGGACAGATAGAATCCTTGAAGACATGTCGAGGATGTATGTGATGCATCAACCCAAGAAGCATGAGGAGTATCTTCCACTTGTAGACTTTGCATACAACAATGGATACCAAGGATACATAAAAATGAGTCCATTTGAGGCATTGTATGGGGGTAGGTTCAATAATCCTATCATTTGGAGTGATCCACTGAACAGGGTCCTTATTGGGCCTGGCATGCTCAAGGAAATGGAGCAACAAATTTATATTATTAAGCAAAATTTTAAGGTGGTATAGGATAAACACAAAATCTATGCAAATCAACATAGGTTGCATAAAGAGTCCCAAGTTAGGGAACATGTTTACTTGAGAATCAAACCTAAGAAGGGTTCCTTGAATATTGGGTCATGTACCAAGTTTGAACCACAATATTGTGGGCCTTTTGAGATCCTTGAAAGGTTTGGACTAGTGGCCTATATGCTGGCCTTACCTCTTTCAGTTAAAGTTCATGATGTTTTTCATGTTATTTGCTTGAAATATGTGTATAAGATTCTATTAGGAGGGAGAGTTTGAGCTAGATTCGTTGTGCATTCTAGACCGGAGGAGTCTCATGCTCCGGAATCGAGCCATAGAGCAAGTCAAAGTGAATTGGAAGCACTTTGGGCCTGAGGAAGCTTCTTGGGAAATGGATGATGCCATGAAGACTACTTATCCATTTTTGTTTGCTAGCAGAAGAAAATGTGTATATAATTGTAAATACTATAAAGAGCTATGAATATAAAGATCTAAGGACAATATGCTTCTATTTTTGTATTTAGCATATTTATCTGTGTATATGGACAAAGAACACCAAGGACGGTGTTACCCCAAGGGGGAGGGATCTGTAAGAGCCCAACCTGAAATTGGTTTAATTCTTGCCATGTAATTACACCATGTAATTGAATTTTAAAAATTAAAATAGGTTGAGTCAAGGGACATAGATACCAGAATTGAGGACGTTATTTGCTTGGAATGTTCAAGATTTCCTTATTACAGGAAATATGAATTTTTTTGTTTTAACAATCATTAAAGGCTAGTTATTGAGCCTTAAATGGCTTGGTTCATGAATTAAATTGAACTGAAAAATAAGAACAAAAGCCATGTTGCTTTGGGAAAAACTGACAAGGTAGAAAGGAAAGGATTTAGGAAGATTTGACTGTGCTGGTAGCAAGGAAAATGGAAGGAAATAATTGCATAGGAGAGAAAGGATAAGGTGGAGGAAAGGATCGGGGATTGTCTCATTAGATTCTTCATTCATAAACATGGATGTTAAGGGCCTAGCAGGGAAAGAAGGAAATACAATGATATCAAAAAGATATGAGAATACAAATAAACCCAAGAATAACATGAAATGATTCTTTATTGATCAAATCCTTAAGGTAGGGCAACACCATACATTCACTCCTTAAGGAAGGAGAACACTCCACAAGCCATATGCTTGTTCATACAATATTCATTGACATGGAGTCTCTAGCCTATATATAGGCCTCATACATACAATACCATGGATCATTACCATGGTTCCCTCATACCATCGACTAATACCATGGGCCCATTTCATTATTATTAACTACTTGTGGTCCCTTACATGATATGGGTTAACCACCTTATTTATTACTATGGCCCATCCCATTATTACATTATTACCTTGGGTACCTCCCTTGGTACCCCATATTACCCCCCCTAGGTATATAACATTCCAGCCCCCTTAGCATGTTTCGTCCCCGAAACATGGGAAGAACACAAATAATAAGATCTACTAAGAAGAGTAGTCCACTGATACCATGCACGTGCATCTAGCCATCCAAGAGAAAGGTGAACCCTCGATCTCGCTGGTGCCTCGCTCGCTTGAGATGGAAGTTGACCGTGCCAGCTCTTCTTTGTTGATGTGTAGTAGGTGGATCGTCTCTCCTTTGTATTCGTCATGTGACTACTTGGTTTCCATCTTGATGGTTGTCTTGCGAGGTGATGTGGGTGATGATATGTTGAAGTTTTAACCCACGATGGCTTTTGCTTAACTTCACCCTGCTGTGGTGCATGTTGTGGTGTCTTCTTTTTCAAGATGACTTCAACCACTGAGCCCTCCTCTGATGTATCATCACCTGTAACCTTTTCTTCTGCAACCTCTGTTTGTGTTTGATTATCGATCATCAAAGGCTCATCCTCTGATATGTCAGTCCCTTGAACAGCTTCTGCCTCAGCCTCCATGTGCTCTACCTATTTATGGATGGAAATATCCTGTAATGTAATTTTCTTCTTTTTATACCATAGCTTCAGGAATTTCTTCTGTACATTAATATTGATAGTACCCACGGATTCCATCCAAGGATATCCCAAAACAACATCCATGTTATCCATATCTGAAGCATAAAAATCACCATGAAACACATATTTATCCATAGAAAGTTTCAAATCCTTATAAATTTGAACATCCTTATCATCAACCTGTGTATTTTCAATATGTTTTTCTAGGACTTGCAATTTTTTTGCCAAATTAACATTGATAAAATTATGTTTACCATTAGGATTGATAGAAACAATGATCTTCTCTTTCTGAATCAATCCATGAACCTGCAGTAATGAGGCACCCGTAGAAATTAACCCCTTATGTGTCTCATTCTCCTTTTTTCTAGCCCGAGACCATTTGTCCAAAAGGACTTTTTCAAATTCTGCATCTGAAAGTTTGGTCAACTGCGTTTTGTCAAGTGAGTACCACCATTTGGCAGCCTCATCATTGAGACTAAACCACACTAAATCCCTCCAAAGTGTCCCATATATACACTTTTTTCTCTTTATGAGTTCTTCAATAGTCATACCACTATCATTCCCTGTGAAAAATTCCTTGCTAGAAGCCATGAAGGCTTGAAAAAATTCACTCACTTGGCTAAAATTTGAAATTGTCACAGTTTAGTCAATATTCTTCAGAATCCCTATTATGACCTATTTTTAGAAATGGAAAAATCATTCTGCATCTACCCATGTGATAGAAATCCTGATCCAGGCACTGAATTTCAGATCTGCGCTGCTACTTTCCCGCCGTCACCCAAAATTTCTGCAAAAAAGAGCTGATTTTAAATCAGCGATATCTCCCTCATCCAGACTCCGATTCAACTGATTTTTTTTTTGAATTTGGGTATTTTTCCACAAAGAATTCAGAGCTACAATTATATTTTGTAGATATTGCACCAAGAAATCTAGATCTGCGTCACAAACTCGCTTCCCTGAAAAATTATCTGCAACCCCACTGATTTTTAAATCAGCGATATCTCCTTCCTCCGGACTCCGATTTGACCGATTTTGTTTTTGAAATCGGCTATTTTTTCACAAAGAATATAGATCTGCAATTATATTTTTCATATCTTGAACCAAAACGTACATATCGGATATGCAAGCTCGCCGCCCTTGAAATCCTGCAAAACGTAAAAAACAATTCTCCACTTTTGTGCCCAAGAAAGTGCTCTGATACCACTTGTTGTAGCTCTGATACCACTTGTTGTAGATCTAAACCATAAATATATGATAATAGAAATAAACCAAAGAATAACAAGATCTGAATAGATATGAATTGCTTCTTTATTATCAAAACCCTTAAGGTAGGGCAACACCATACATTCACTCCTTAAGGAAGGAGAACACTCCACAAGCCATATGCCTATTCATACACGAATAATTCTCTTCATATCCCTCCATATGGAGTCTCTAGCCTCTATATAGGCCTCATACATACAATACCATGTATCATTACCATGGTTTCCTCATACTAATACCATGGGCCCCTTACATTATTATTAACTACTTGTGGTCCCTTACATGACATGGGTTAACCACCTTATTTATTACTATGGCCCATCCCATTATTACATTATTACCTTGGGTACCTCCCTCGGTACCCCATATTACCCCCCTATGTATATAACAAAAATCTTGCCTTAGCAAGTAAGGCAAGGAAAGGGAAGGGGAAGGCTTCCCATTCTAAATCGAATTCTTCTCATGGAGGGAAGAAGGGTGACATTTCTAAAGTGAGATGCTTTAATTTTCATGAGATGGGACATTATGTGACTAATTTCCCATTGAAGAATTCCAAGAAGGGATCCTCGAAAGGATTGGAAGGTGAGGCATTAGCCTGTCAGTTCAAGATGGGCTTTACCCTCATCGTATGCATGGTATCATTGATGATTGGTTGTGTTTGGTATCTTGATAGTGGAGCTTCATTCCACATGACTGGTGATAAAATTTTATTCAGTGCCTTGGAGGAGAAAGACCTCAAGATGCGCATAAAGATGGGTGACGACGAAAGATATAGTGTTTCAGGAGTGGGTGCGGTTTCTTTTCAGAGGGAGCATTGAGCTCCTATCACCTTGACAGATGTGTAGTATGTGCCTAGATTAAATAAGAACTTGGTATTGATCGCGATGTTGGAGGACAAAGGCTACGATGTTGTCTTTAGTAAAGGAAAGGTTTTCCTTAGACACATCACGACGAGACAGGTGAAACAGATCAGTTCACGAGTTGAGAACCTATATGATCTTGAGGTTCAAGATGCATGCAAATCCTTGAGGAGCAAGGAAAATGTTAGAGACTTGGTGGTTGAGAGGGAGAGTAAATTACCTCTCAACATGCAACCCCAGAAGAAGTCTCAGACAATTATGGAGGAGCCACAATTGAAGAAGCAGAGAGGAGACTAAGTGAAGAGATCCACTCATGCAGATACTTCCATTAGGGGGGAATTAAGATCTAAGTGGGAAGAAGGATCAAATGTAGCCATTCATCCAGGTGTGAGGTGGGGCGATGTGAAGTGATAGTCCCAAGAAGGCTGAAATTGTGTAGGGTCCATTGAGAGGTTTTATCTCATGGATCGTACCTTCCTATGGGAGCCCAAAGGACATGGTAGTGGGAGGAATCGGTGGGATTGATGCAGTCAGAGATCAAAGTGACAGAGGCTAGAGAAGTCAAATACTGAAGAGCATAGAGAAGGACTGAAAATAGTGCAGAAAGGCAGAGTCAGTAGAAGTGAAAAGTTTTCAGTTGACAGAGGCAATAACAGTTAGACTTTGATGACAGATGCATCATACTGATTCAGGTTGGATGTTTTTTTTGTTTATGAAGTTGCTGGAGCAACAACACTAGAGAGAAGTGTTGCATGCATAACATTCCAAAGGTTCACGATCGAGATCGAGTTGAATTCCTTTCTTGTTGAGAGGGAGTGTTAAAAATAGCAACAAGAAATGATAAAAATAGAATCCAAAATATTCCAATTTTAATTTGTCCTTGAATTAAAATTGAATTTAGTCTCACCAGCTACTTGGAAATAATTAATTCATTAATTATGGATTAATTAGTTGGAGAAATTCAAGTTAGAAGTCTTTCTGAAGTCATGCAACAGTTATCCATTAAATTAAGGAGATTATCCGTTAATTAAGGAGATAATATTGAGTTATATTTGAGTTGTATTTAGTTGACTTAGTTTATTGAGTTAAGTCGAGTTAAATTAGTTCCAAACTATTTGAGGAACTAATTGTGTATTATCAGTCAGTTGATGCATGCAAGCACTCAACTAGTGTACTCCAGATAACTGAAGATTCCCTCATTAGTAACTCATGCATGTCTATTCTGAGAAAGACCCAGTTGAGATTAAAGTCAAGGACAATGTACTATGAGTTGCATGTTTTCTCCTATAAAGGAAACTTATGCATGCAGAAGGAATAAGGTTCCTTGAGGATTGTGCAATTTTACAGTGTGTAAGAGCAGTGTTCCACTTGCTGAGGTGAGAATCATCCACTAGGAACAACGAAAGGAAATAGGAGCTTGGAGGGTAGAGAGGAAGCCCTGTGAGAAGCCTGGATTTCCTATGAGCATCTATGAGGATTGTACTGAGAGCTGGCTAGTTGGTAGAGCTAAGGCTTTGTATAATTCCTATGTATTTCCACCTTGTATGATAATACATATAGTGGGGTTTTTAGCTGAGGCTTTCCCCGAAGTATTTTTATGTGTATTGTGCATTGATTCTTCTTCTGGTTATATGTGTTATGCTTAATCTTGCTCGATCTTTAAGCTTCTACAAATTGATAGTAGAAGTAGGTTATAGTATTTTTTTGTTGATTTATATTGCATTATCGGGTTAACCTACAGATTTTCTACAATTTAGAAGAGAGCTAGATTGGTAGAGAAATTTATACATACCAGAGCGAAGTTTATCGGAGCTGTGAACAATACACTGAGAAGAGAATTCAAAGTTTGAAGTTCGGGGTTGTAGATGCAAATCGAATTCATATCATACTTCAAGGTTGGCCAATGGCATTCTATGGCTTGAGACTCGAGTATGCCTTGGAAGGTAGCTCAAGTTACATAGCATGGAAAGGTAGAATGGACGATGTATTAGAAGACAATGGCTTGAAGGATTTCATTGATAAAGAAATTCCAAAGCCAGTTTCAACTAATGCACAAGAGTTGGCTGAGTGGAAGAAGTGTGTGGCGAGGGCGAGATGGATCATCCTTGAGGGAGTTTGAGACCATATTGTCTCGAGTCCCCATGGGAAGGATACTCCATTTTCAATGTGGAAGAAATTGAAGGACCTCTACCAAAACAGTAGCGACCAGAGGAAATTGGCACTCAAGGATAAGCTTCGAAGAATCAAGATGGAGACTGGCAATACTATTTCCACATATCTGAACAAGCAAACCACCCACATAGATGAGCTTTTTAGTGTGGGAATAACTACTACCAATGATGATATGGTGAGCCTCGCTCTCCTTAGCATTCCAAAGAGTTGGAATAGGTACTAGGACTTTGTGAATGGAAGGGAGAAACTGTCAGACTAGGAATGACTGTGGTTAGATCTGATGCAGGAGGAGATTAGGAGGAGCACACGAGATGGTTCTTCATCCAAGGATGAGGATGAAGAAAATCTTGCCTTAGCAAGTAGGGAAAGGAAAGGGAAGGGGAAAGCTTCCCATTCCAAATCAAATTCTTCTCATGGAGGGAAGAAGGGTGACATGTCTAAAGTGAGATGCTTTAATTGTCACGAGATGGGATATTATGCAACTAATTTCCCATGAAGAATTCCAGGAAGGGATCCTCGGAAGGATTGGAAGGTGAGGCATTAGCCTCTAAGTTCAAGATGGAATTTACCCTGATCGTATTCATGGTGTCATTGATGATGGGTTGTGTTTGGTATCTTGATAGTGGAGCCTCATTCCACATGACTGGTGATAAAATTTTATTTAGTGACTTGGAGGAGAAAGACCTCAAGATGCGCATAGAGATGGGTGACGACGAAAGGTATAGTGTTTTAGGAGTGGGCACAGTTTCTTTTCTGAGGGAGCATGGAGCTCCTATCACCTTGACAGGTGTGAAGTGTGTGCCTGGATTAAAGAAGAACTTGGTATTGGTCGCGATGTTGGAGGACAAAGGATACAATGTTGTCTTTAGTAAAGGAAAGGTTTTCCTTAGACACATCACCACAAGATAGGTGAAACAGATTGGTTCATGAGTTAAAAACCTGTGTGATCTTGAGGTTCAAGATGCATGTAAAGCCTTGAGGAGCAAGGAAAATATTAGAGACTTGGTGGTTGAGAGGGAGAGTAAATTACCTCTCAACATGCAGCCCCAAAAGAAGTCTCAGACAATTGTGGAGGAGCCACAATTGGAGAAGTAGAGAGGACACTGAGTGAAGAGATCCACTCATGTAGATACCTCCATTAGGGGGGAATTTTTATCCAAGTGAGAAGAAGGATCACATGCAGCCATGCCTCTAGGTGTGAGGTGGAGCAATGTGAAGTGATAGTCCCAAGAAGGCTGAAATTGTGTAGGGTCCATTCAGAGGTTTTATCTCATGGATCGTACCTTCCTACGAGAACCTAAAGTACATAGTAGCGAGAGGAATCAATGGGATTGATGCAGTCAAAGATCAAAGTGACAGAGGCTAGAGCGGGCAAATACTAAAGAGCGCAGAGAAGGACTGAAAACAATAAAGAAAGGTAGAGTCAACAGAAGAGAAAAGTTTTCAGTTGATAGAGGCAATAACAGTCAGAGACTTTGATGACAAATGCATCATACTGATTCAGGTTGGATGTTTTTTTTTGTTTTTGAAGTTGTTGGAGAAACAACACTAGAGAGAAGTGTTGCATGCATCACATTCCAAAGGTTCATGGTTGGGATTGAGTTGAATTCATTTCTTGTTGAGAGGGAGTGTTGAAAATAGCAATAAAAAATGATAAAAATAGAATCTAGAATATTCCAATTTTAATTTGTCCTTGAATTAAAATTGAATTTAGTCTCACCAACTACATGGAAATAATTAATTAATTAATTATGGATTAATTAGTTGGAGAAATTGAAGTTAGAAGTCTTTCTAAAGTCATGCAATAGTTATCCCTTAAATTAGGGAGATTATCCCTAAATTAGGGAGATAAGCTTGAGTTATATTTTAGTTGTAATTATTTGACTCAGTTTATTGAGTTAAGGCCAGTTAAATTAGTTCCAAACTATTTGAGGAACTAATTGTGAGTTATCAGTCAGTTGATGCATGCATGCACTCAACAAGTGTACTCCAGATAACTGAAGATTCCCTCATCAGTAACTCATGCATGTCTATTATGAAAAATACCTAGTTGAGATTAAAGTTAAGGACAATGTACTATCAGTTGCATGTTTTATCCTATAAAGGAAACTCATGCATGCAGAAGGAATAAGGTTCCTTGAGGATTATGTAGTCTTACAGTGTGTAAGAGCAGTGTTCCACTTGGTGAGGTGAGAATCATACACTAGGAATAGCACAAGGAAATAGGAGCTTGGAGGGCAAAGAGGAAGGCTTGTGAGAAGCGTGGATTTCCTATGAGGATCTGTGAGGATTTTACTGAGAGCTAGCTAGCTGTGAGAGCTAAGGCTTTGTATAATCCCTATGTATTTCTACCTTGTATGATAATACAGATAGTGGGGTTTTTAGCTAAGGCTTTCTCGAAAGTATTTTCATGTGTATTGTGCATTGATTCTTCTTCTGGTTATATGTGTCCAGCTTGATCTTGCTCGATCTTTAAGCTTCTGCAAATTGATAGTAGAAGTCGGTTATAGTATTTTTGCTTTGATTTATATTGCATTATCGGGTTAACTTATAGATTTTCTACAGTTTAGTAGAGAGCTAGATTGATAGAGAAATTTCTACATGACACATATATCTTGTACCTAAATCTAACCAGTCCATCTATCGTGTGACAATAGTCCATATCCTATGCACCTATACCTAGACCTATACCTTTACCTGTACCTGTATCACTACTTGTACTTATACCTGTACTCTTCTACAACCTATGCACAAGCTCCATATACCTGACATCTTGTTGAATTGCCTGCAAGATCCTATACTTTAGGTTTGTCCCATAGGAACTCATAGCTGCTATGTGATTCACCTGTATCTACCTGCTAAGAGAATTTGCAACCCTACTCTCTTTTCCCTTAATGTACCTAATCCTGAAGTCAAACTCATTGATCGGGGGCAACCATATAGCTTTCTTGGAATTCATATTTGGCTAGTCAAACAAGTATATCAACCCATTATGATCACTCATTAGTTAAGTATCCTTCCAAGAAGATAGTGCCACCACATCTTAAATGCATGTATGATCGCCACTAGCTCAAGATCATGCATCAGATAGTTCTACTTGTGCTCATTTAGTTTCTGTGACTCATAGCATACCACCTGTCCATCCTACATAATGACTCCACCAAGTCCTCTCTTACAAGCATCTGTACATACTACAAACTCTTTATCTGATTCTGCAACCTTTAACATAGGAGGATGTGTGAACAACTGCTTAAGCTACTCAAAACTAGTCTCGCACTCTGTCCATTCAAACTTCTTACCTTTCCTCTGCAATGATGTAGTAGGATAAGAAATCTATGAGAAGTTATTGATGAACCTCTTGTAATAACCTACCAATCTCATGAAGGATCTCACTTCATCTACATTTCTAGGAGCTTCACACTCCATCATAGCCCTTACCTTTTCTGAATCCACTCCTATGCCCTCCTTGGAGACAACATGTCCCAAGTAATGTACCCTAGTCTAAAATAAATTGCACTTGTTGAACTTAACTTATAATTGGTGTTCTCTCAACAACATCAACACTGCTTCCAAGTGCTCGACACACTCTTCCTCATTTTTAGAATATACTAATATTTCATCAATGAACATAATAAAAAACTTGTCCAAATAAGGATGCAACACACTAGTCATCAAAAACATAGATGTATTTGTAGCACTAGTCAAACCAAATGGAACTACAACAAACTCATAATGGCCATACCTGGTCTGAAAATTTGTCTTGTAAATGTCCTCCTCTTTAATGCATACCTAATGATATTCATATCTTAGATCAATCTTTGAGAACACGGTTACTCACTTCAGCTGATCAAATTAGTCATCAATCCTCAGAAATGGATACCTATTATTAATGATCACTTTTTTCAATTGCCTATAGTCAATGCACAATTTGATAGTACCATCCTTCTTCTTCACAAACAATATCGGCATGCCCCATGGCGATACACTTGGCCTAATGCATCCCTTTTCCAACATTTACTTCAACTACAACTTTAACTCTACCAACTTAGGAGTGCTCAACCCGTAAGGTGCTTTTGATGTTGGAGCTTCCCATGGAACCAACTCAATAAAAAGTATCCTTCCCTATGAGGTGGAAACTCTAAAATTTCTCTAGGAAATACATCATGAAACTACTGTAGAATTAGGTACCTGCTCCAAAAATCTGCATCCTCAACTTCCTTACCTTTGTCACTAGTGATATGTACTGCAAATAACACACACCCTTTCCTATGACTCCACTTGGCCTACATAGCTATCACCATCCTAACTGATGTGGATTTCTTCTTTACTTGTAAGACTCTTGGTTCCCCATTATCATCCAAGCATTTAATGGATTTTTCATAACAATCCACCTTGGTCCTATGAAGGTATACCCAATCCATACCTAAAATCATGTTATACGATCCTAATCACAGTACATTTAGATGTGTTTTTGTAGGCATACCATTTAACTCAAATGTACAAGCTCTTACCTAATGATGCACTCTTTTATTTGTACCTATATCAAACTGCACTAACCAAGATTTTTCATGCACTTCTTTATCCAAACCACACTTATCGACCAAGCTAAGACTAACATAACTACAATTAGATCTAGGGTCAATCAAAATAGAAACAACTTGATCACAAAGTTTATTTTCCATCTCAATGATATATTCCTGATGGTCCTCCTACCTATTATCCAATTCTACATAGATACGAAGAACACGTTGACCAAGATCCCCAATAGTCTGTGTTTCCTTTTCACTATAGATCTGAGGCCTACCATGCTGATTCTATGGACAATCCCTCTTGAGATTCTCCTTACCGCATGTCCAACATTCCAATTGTTCAGTACTATCACCTCTATGTTCCTTCTATGACCCATGTGTCCGATTAGCTGCATTGAACTTCTTTTGTGGTGCCACATTTTCTTTCTCTTTTGCATTTTGTGACATTTTTCTTTTCGGCTGCCATTTACCTTTACCTTTATCTTTTCCTTCCCATCCTTTCTGAGATTCATTCTTACACTTCGACTGCTCATAGAAATGGTTCAATTTCCCAATAACTTCATCAAGTGACCAAGGGTCATCATACTCATTCCGATCTCTATATTCCAATGGAAAACCACTGACAAATCGTTAAACTTTAGCCTTCTCATATTTAAGTTACTATACATACTTCAATAGATCCAAGAAATTAATTATGTACTCTTCATCTATCATTGATTCCATCTTTAGCTCAAAGAATTTTTTGGCCTTACTATCATAGTACCTTTCTGATAAGTACTTCTTCTTGAAAATACTCTTGAACTCATGCCAACTCAAATTATCTGTAATGATTTCTCTTACCTGCCTCACATCTTCCCACCAAATATTTGCTTTTCCTTTCAGGTTGAAGATATCAATTCTAGCCTTCATGTTTTCTATGTACTCACGCAACTCAAAGAACTTTTTCATCTCGAGTATCTGAGCATTTGCATCTTCTGGTTTCTTCAAGTCTCCATCAAAAGTAGGTGTCTTTGCTTTCTTAAACTCATCTGGAAAGTATCCCCTATCACTCTTAATGTAAGGATGATAACGATGACGATCATGATGCCTGTCACAACAAGAACTAGGATAATACTTGTATCCATCACCTCTGCTATCTGGAGTATCCAAAAAATCTACCATCTATCTATGTGACCTGTGACCACCATGAGACCTATTGCCATATGCCCCATTCGTTATTTCCTCTTGTCCATGGTTGATTCGAAGTGGCCCTTGTCATTGCAATTTTGACAAACTCTGAAGGAGTATTGCATTAAGCTCTTCTTGTTTCTCTTGTGCCTACATGATTTTGTCATTTTCTACCTTACAACTCCTTATTTCTTCCTTCAAGATTGTCAATGTGTTTGTTAAATCAGAAGACTAACTAACACCACACTACTCATCTGATTCATAGGGAAAATATTTGTAGTCTACCATATTCCTTGTCATTTTTTATCTCTTCTTGCAAGGCATATTATGTCTACTAAATTAAATCACAATAAACCATTGTACCTCAGTAAAATTTGGGGGGGATATCTCATCTATAATATCAATCAATCAACATATTATATGTATAACATAATCAAGAACACACACACACACACACACACACACACACACACACACACATATATAATACATAAGCATATAACCATGTAACCATCATTATAGCAAGAGTCCATTCATCAATGCATGATCATATCAACTACACATACCATGACCTCATGCATGAAAAAAACAACCATAACATGTACACTCACAATATACAAGCATAAGCAATGTGTAACCAATCATACACTCATGAAAACACACTTCACAACAACAACACCCTCTTTTACATGGAGACATCACTACAACCATGCATGACACCATGCATATGCAACAAGCATATAGACCACAAGGATAGTTAACACATGTGCAACTGACATGAATGCATGACCAAAACACACCTCCCATCCAGTCCAAGGGGTGAACCATGCTCTGATACCACTATGTGGTATCAGATATGACCCAAAGAGAATGCAACCTTCTCTGATACCACTTTGTGGTGTTAAATATGACCCAAAGAGAGCACAACCCACTCTAATACCACTTTGTAACACCCTCATCCCACATCTACCCAAGTAACTAGCCAACTGAGGTAAATATGGGACAAGAGGCCACTATAATTGGATTTGACCTGATATGTTCCCTTAAGGAAATGGAATTGATGGAAACACAACAAACAAACCTTCCACATCAGCAACAAAACTCCTAGGAGCCAACCCAACCACTCAGGTAACCAACCTGTGAGACAAACTAAATTTTTAGACCAATAAACCCCCAGACGCTCCCTTGATGTGGGAAAACATTCATCCATGAGACTTAAAACACTCCCACAACATGGGTATGAATGCATCCAGGGACTTTTCTGTCCAATGCTATGCTTGCATCTCTGGGATTTTAGCCACTTTTCAGGCTCAGAGCCCAGGTCACTACCCAAAACTCAATGACACTTTCAGGAATGAATTTACACAACATAACAATGATGCATTTGCAAAAACATGGAAAAAGTCTAGGCTAGACCCCTACTAGCCATGGAAATAATTTTGTTAAACATGTCATAAATATGTAATCTACAGATGTAAACAACATATCTGAGTATTGGGGTCTCATACTTATCTGGGAATCTCTAAGAAGCATTCTTCCCTCATATCATTAGCTGCATTATCATCTATTAGGTCATAGATACATTATTCATTCATTTAGAAATCAAAACATGAGGAGAGCCATACATCATCACTATCATAAAACATCCTTATGACCAATATAATAACAATAGAAATATAAAGGATACATCAACTATAGAATCCACATATACATCAATACATTTAGACATAATATGTCAAGGAAAGAACCTCTTAGTAATGATTGGAAAATCCAACCAAGGATGGGACTCCCACATTCCACCTGACCATAGAATGTTTAGCCAATTCTCTCTTCAATAATTCACCCTCATTCCATATTTCAAGCATGAATGTGGGACTCAAACCAAAAGAACCGACCAAGAAATCATGAGGCCAAACCACGTGATCCTCACCAATAGAAACCATGTTTTTCCACAATCCATACCGGATCACTAGGCCAATACAATAAACATGTAATAATCAGATTTACAATGATCTCCACCACATCATAGATTTCTCCACCTACACCATGAGGAATTTTCTTGTCTCCTAGTCTCTCAGGCTTTACCACAATCCACACTCCGATCTAGGGATCAATAGGCCCTAAACAGAGACTCCACCCTATAGGCTTTATCGTATATCCCACCATTCACTGACAAGGATTCCTAGGCATACTCAAGGGAAACCACATGTAGGATTTACTGTATATCCCGCCATTCACTAGTCGAGAATTCCTATATCCACCAAGGCAACACAAAATATGGCTTTACCGTAGGCCATGTGTTCTATTATTCATAGATCCACCTCACTTAGCTTTGAATCAATCCGACAATCTAGCTCAACCAGCATATGAGAACCCCATCACACCATGGTTAGCTGGAAATGGAAAGGCTAGGCTGAAAACACTGTCACACCTAGCAAACCCATGCCATAACATAAAAGAAACACATGCAATACTGTGCATTCCATATTTAGCAAGGAAAACACACATGCAAATTGATACCCGCAAAGAATCTTGTTGTAGCTACTTGATCCTTCTCTTCCTCACTTTCTCCTTCCTTGCTCTTGCCTTCTTTTGTTTTCTTGATCCAATTCCAAAGTGCTCCAAGAAAACATTGTATGTCCAAGAGTGAGAGTGAGAGAGAGAGAGAGAATAATGGGAGAGCTCGAAAACTAAACTCACAAAAGTTACCAACTGATCCTTGGAAGCCTTTTAATCAATTAGGCCTCTATTTTCTTCATTTTCAATTATTTTCCTTAAATTTCCTTTTCACATGCAGCCCGTGACCCTTCAACTTCCTTTTCTCCTAATTTCCATTATTTTCATAAACAAATGTGCCAAAAATGCCATTTTTCCTTTCCAAAACCTTAGCCATTGCATTTACCAATTTCCTTAGCCATAATAAACCAATGAACACCCAAAATAGGATGCCTTGCATAACATTCATCTTGGAATAAGTGTCCCATCAACCGTGGTTATTATTTTTCCTTTATTAACTTTTATTACATGGAATTTTCACCAAGTCTGTTACAATAATTACATCATGCCAAATGCATGAAATACTCAGACCACAAATAGCTCCAAATAGAAAATGCATATAAACTTCCCTCGCCACAACTCTATTATTCACCAAATGAATTCAAGGTATGGAAAACTACTATTCTCTAATCGAAATTAGAGTAAAATTTACGTGAGACCTTGAGCAAATAAATAGTCATGCACTTGTACATTGAAATGGCTTCATAACATAGTTCTAATACCATGTGCAATATACCTAAAGGTGTAAACTACAAAATATGTTATTGCTACAATACATTGGAGAAACCCATCCAAATAGAAACAATCACAAAAGCCCTAAACAATGGGCATTCATAGTAAAGGTAGGGTTTCACTATACAATTATCCTAAATTAGGGATACACTATATCAAACTCTTTTCAATAAGAGGAACCATTTTCTATCAAAAAAATATGCCATATCCTCCATATATTCCCTACATTGACTATCATATAAGATATTACAAAACCTAGGATGGAATACATTAAAAACTTTAGGATGTTGTGGCTATTGGTGAACATCATCATGTCTCTACACTATAGCTCTAATACCACATGTAGAGTCTCGAAATTGAAATTGGCACTAATGTCATGATATTGCAAAAAACATATATCAAAATATATAAGAAATATGACACGTTTACCAACACTTGCATGTTTGTATCCCACATGTTGGGGACAAGTCACACTACGACACATATAAGACATGTTCCTGACATGTATCCTAGAATAGGACACATAACAAACATGTGTCTGACACTTTCCCTAGAAATGTCCCAATGTGTCCAAGTTAGTTACATCCATAAAAAAAAATCCAACTCTTCATTTTAGTACAAGCATTAGTTTTTGCTTAGACTCACCTCAATTTTACAATCTCGAGCAAGAATGTACACCAATTGAAGAGGAATTCAATTTTTGATTGATATTATAGCCAACCATATTCCCATGATTACTAGCTAATCTAGTTTCAAATTGGTGTGTATTTAGTATTTAATAATTGTTACCTATGTTCTTTGAGAAAGGGTGTTTTTTCTCTACAGATAAGAAAGTGCACTGCCTAAAAGACTAAAAAGATATTGCATAGTTTCAATAGGAATAATTTTATAATTTTATATCTTAATTAGTTCTAGTAAGAGTCCCAATACATTTTAATTTTTATTCCATCAAATGACAATGAAAAATTTGCATTTTATGGTTCTACCCTATAAAAGGGGGATCTCCATGCCTATATTTAATTTTTTATATAAAGTTTTTAATTATATATATTTCTATAAGAAACATTCCCCCCTTGTCCTACTTCAAGAGGTCGTGTATCCCACATTGGATACTCATATCCACATGTCTTGTGTCATGGTTTGATGTGAATTGGAAAAATACTAAGAGACAGTTGAATGAACCCTAAAAAATATACATAGACATTATAATGCACTTGAAAGTTGAGGTAATATTTCATGATTTAATTTACCTTATACATTCTATATGTAATAATTGAATATAGTTGACTTTTCGAGTTTAATATGTCTTTTGATTCCTTAATATATGATGCAGGTTCAACAAAACTATGAAACCTATAAAGCATGTTTCTTAGTCAAAATAGATTAATAATAGTAAAACATTTCATATGGCATAGCCAAATATAACAAAGGTGAATTAAAAGTAAGTATCATTACTCTAAATATAAAAGCATATGAGTAACAATGCACCTCATGGAGAGGCATGAAGTTTTTTATCCCAGCCGTTGTAGCTACCGGGTAAAGAAAGAGAAACACCATATTCACTTTCCAAAGCTCGATCCTCATCTTCAGTTTCTTTGAAAACACTTGCTCTCAACTCTGCTCTGATCCTTGCAAGCACATATTTCTTTACAATGGTAAAGTTATGGAATTCAAGTTATCTTGATCTTTCTTTAATCTCAAATTAATTCAAGTGTTTAATTTTGAGTGAATGTTTCTAAATTTATTGAATTATCCATACCTTATTCTTTATTTAAAGCTAAAATTGTGAAATCTTTAAGCCAGAAATGTTCATATTTAGGTTTTAGTAGCTATAGAGAGCTTTATTTTGAGGTAAATATTGTAAATTTACTGAATCCACCTTATTATATTATTTCCTTCAAATTTTGATGTAGGCATCTCTAAATATAGGGTCTACCATAAATGTTTACAACTTTAGTTACAAAGAGGTTCATTTTGATGCCCAACTTCAAGTAAGAATGTTTGCATTAGCTACAATGACGATCATTTCTTATCCACTCTTTAATAAGAGTATTTGTGTGTGAGAGTTTTATTTTGATGTTTAGGTTTCAATAGGAATACTCGCATAATAAGCTACAAAAAAATTTGTTTTGAGTGAGAGAATGTAAATTTGATTTTATAGCGTAATTCTATGTAATATTCCTAATGGTAAATTAACCATGAATAATAGAAACAAATGCTCATGAGAAATACCCAAAAATGGAAAACATACATAAATGGAAGATACACATATATTGGCACCAAGACTGGGTATTTATATTAAACTTTGAGCTAAATAAGTACAATATTGTTACAAGTCTATTTGGGCACATCACACCCTTCATTCAGATCAATACTTTTAGGGCTCATCAAACCATAATTCAGTTGCTACATGCCCTAAGAAAGTCATCACATTGAATGCCATCATTCCTAAGAGTTTCATGGCCTGAAGACATCCTGAAATGACTCCTTGAGGGACCAGCACAACCTTGGTTAGGGGTAAGTTTGCTGTAGAGCACGTAGGCCCACTTTGACCCGCGTTGAGTGAGATTGAGCAAAATTTTCATAAGGTTCTAGGAATATTTCTTGATTCTAGACCATTCTAGAAGATTCCCACCTCTTATCCTCTCCTATGAGCTCGAAATTGGATCGGGAATGAATTAAATAACCACCTATCCTCTCATCCCTTCCTCCATGGAAACTAACTCCCAAATCGGAAAGCCATTCAATGCCCAATTTATGAAAAAACCACCTCCATTTCCCTATAAATTAAGCACTCATCATAGTGATTAGGGGGTTGGAATTTGAGAATTTGTAAAGAGATATTGTTGGTGTGAGGTTTGAGATTGTAAGAAAGTATTGTTATGCTGCCAGAGTGTTGTGAATTTGGTGTGATGAAGGATGGAACTTAAGCTGGATGAGTGACATGGGATCAGACTTCTTGGTTGTAACTCTTCCTTCTCCTTAATAAATTTGTTTAAACCTTTTCCCATATTCTTGTCTTTATGTATGATTATTATATGTGTAAATACTTTCGATTCCAATTGCTTATAGTAGATAGATCTATTGCTTTGATTGGTTTTTGTCTTCTGTTTATGATTGCAGGTACTTATCAAGCGGATTCAGTTCAAGGAGTGACAAGAGCTATTCAAAGGAGGCAAAGGGAAGATAAGGATAACAAGTAGGTCCCTTGTCTTATTTATGTTCTATAGAAAAATGTTAAACTCTTTAAATCTATTGTTCTAGGTGTAGCTAGCCACCTAGGGAAATTGTATTTATCCGTAGATGAAAAATTCCACATAACAAATTGGCAACTCAACTAGGGAATGACTGTCATTCTTGGTGGATTACCCTCATCATATGATACCCTAGTATACTTTTCTTAGCTTTATTGATCTTATTTCAGTCTTCTTGAAGTGTTTTTAGTTAAAAAAATGTGCTTGAATGTCCCTTGAATTGACTCTCTGGCAGCAACATAGTCTTAGTATTGACACAGTGTGCTGCAGAGCATCCCCTGCCTTAGAGACAATGCATTGCAGTGTACTGTATCCCCTTTTTGCCTACAATGATCCCTCTTAGGCTAAAAAAACCATCTTTGGTTTTATTTTTCCAAAGTTGATTCTCTTGTTGTTTGTTGAAAGATCAATGATGCTTGTGGTTCTGAAATCAACTTGTATTTCTCTTCCTAGCTCTACTTTGGCCTTGATTGTTTAGTGTTTCTTAAATGATTTCTTTATCATTATCAATTCATTGTGAAAGTTAGATTATAGTCGATTAATATTTGCTGAAAAGAAGGTGTCATAAAAGTATTCATTTCTTTCGAAAAGGAATTGTCATAAAGCCTTCGTTCTTGCAACAGATTGATTGATTGTATGTGCATTAGTTTCCTTTTGTTCATCTCAACATTAAGGGAATTGAAAAGAAAAACTTGCATTATGAAATTAGAGGTTTTGTTTGTGCTTATAGGAATAGTTTAGGGACATTGCATTAGATGTGCTCTTTGCTCTTTGATTAAACATTCTGATTGCTCTATCCCTTGTAGCTATGGTTTTCATTGTTAACTAAATGAAAATAATGCTTCTAATCTTAGTTGAATTCTAGGAATTTTAGAAACATCACGTGGTGAACCTTGAGAGGCAAATTCTTGAGAAGATCAACTTAAAATTTATCTCAATTAACCTAATGGAGCATTGTAACTTAGTGCATAACATTTAGAGGTTCTAGGCTAGAGACGTGTTCCGGTGTCGTTAAACATAACAATTGTCATTAATTGTTTGTGATACATTTCAAGTGTGATACCTCATTCCATGTATTTAAGTATATCATAGCTTGTCCACATACCTTCAGGTATATAGGGTGGTGTTATAGTACGAAAATTATAAAGGAATACCCTCACTATGCGGTTTCGCATTAGAGAACGCTAACACGGATTGGGCCTTCACATAATTTTGGGTATATATGCGAGGACTACAATAGGTTGCTATCCATCCTTAGGTAACTGAGTCATCCACCTTGTACAGTTTGATACACCAAACAAAACATTTGGGGAGATTTCCTACACGTATGTTAAGTCCTTGGTTTACTGAGGTAGTATATTGCAGTTCACATTTGCTTGGTAATCCTTTTGCCTAGATTATCCCTCTTTTGTTTTTTCTTGTTATTTTGATTAAAATAAATTAATTGACCGTGGATAACATTCTCCACGTCACTCCTTGGTTGATCTTAGGTTGAAACATATGGCAACAACTCTGGCGTCCACCCATCAAGGAATTCCTATAGATGGAAATCCTAGTCCTTTTCCTCCTTTAGGAAATATTGGTGCTCCTTATATGGCTACATTGTCCCTTCTGGGACTTACCATTGGATTTCTAGTATGTTTTTTCTCAACCTCCTTGGCCCCACAACTGAATATTCCTATAACTGGACAAAATAAACCTCCAATTGATCCTAAAGTTGACCCTTTTCCTTCTTCATTGGTTATTTCTTCCTCCCCTTCTTCCTCTTCGCCTGGTGAAAGTATTGGCACTAGTAACCAGGTGTCTAAGAAGAAGAAGAAAGGGAAGAAGAATAAGAAGAAGAAGTAATTTCAGTAGGGGGGCAACCAAGAAACCATTGCTTCGAATGCAACTTATAATGAGAAACTGTCTGATAAGCCTCACAAACTTCGATATCCTTGAAAAATTTGTACGGGAGATCATCTTCTTCGAAATTGTTCCAGTATTCCTCAGATCTTAGAGGAATGGTCTTCTCATTCACATCATCATGTCTCATCAACTTCCGGATATCATGCTGGTGACACACCATCAACTAGTGCTAGTAAAGTTCATGGAAAGAAGGATAAAGTTAAGTTTCTCTGTAGGTTATGCAAAGGGAATCACCCCATTCACCTTTGTCCCTATTTGGATGAAGCCCAAAAAGTGTTGGATAACCATCCTACTTCTCCACAATGACTTCCATCTAGTTATAGGAGACTCTCCCTTAGTCCTTCACTAGTTGATGAAGTGACTGACCTAATTCAACCATCAGTCAAACCCATTTTCTCTGAATGTGAAAACCATGAGTCTATACCTGACCAATCACAGGTTGAGGAAATAGTTGACCCGATTTCACCTTCAGTTAATTGTACCTTTCCCATAGAGAGTGAGTATGATACCACTCATGTTCTTTTCGTTTCTTCATGTTCAATTGAGCTTGGTGGAAACCCTCCTGTAACCAAGTATTAGTCAGCAATGACTGGGGAAAATTGGAAAAGGTACTGGTCAACAATGACTAGGGAAAATGGGAAAAAAACCACTTTATGGCCGCAGGTCGCTCTTGAACAAGAAACTTTCACTTAATCTCTATAACTACTTGGGTTGGGTCATCTACTTGATGGTTATCACACCTATGGTCTATCATACCATCCATTACTTTGGTTTTGGGTCAATGATGCCAATTCATTCAGTGTCACTGACATGTTCAAGAGAAGTCACTCAGTTTAAATTCATCCTTTGCAATACTCATAAACCTTCATTTTCATCACCGCCATTACTGAACATTATTTTGTCAGTCACATTCCATCTCCAGAAATCATTAGACTCGTTTCGTGTCATTGATGTGGGATACATCAAGGCCCTCCTGCAATGAGTCTCTTCTTGTTGACATCAGTACATTATCGAAGAAGTTGACTTACAAACACCCATTCAGTACCTTGAGGATCAATGGAAAGTTTCTCGTGGCAAGTTTCTCATTTCTGGCGATAGGTTGACATCAGTGACCTTCGACTGAAAGACTTTGTATGGTGTTCAACATCAAAACATCCATTCACACCATGCAAAATGTACTATAGTACCTTAAGGATCATTATCATTATCGGTGATTTCTCTCGCATCTGTTAATGGCTTACATCATTTGCTGGTAATTAGATGGCGTCTTCCCATGTTTAACCTCAGATCACATATTCACATGGTTAGACTCGTACTTGAGCAAACGATTGAACGAGATAGAAGACCCTGGATCTAGTTTCATCCATTCGGGCTGCGATTTCAGGAAAGTACCAAATCACCTGTACGATGGCTTTACATTGATGGTCATCCCATCATGTGTCTATATCTGTAGACAACTATCTATGTACACGTAATGAAAGTTTATATGCCGAGCATGGGTATGCCTTCCCTCAACGATTCATGAAAAAATCCAAAATATCATGATATTATGTATTGTAATTGATGCAGGCTACCATCTTCTTTAGAACCTTCTCATCACATCGTAAAGCATATCACTCGACATTATCATTTTTGACTTCATGCTTTAGAGGGAAACTATTACAGGTCTATTTGGGCACATCACTCCCTTCATTCAGATCAATACTTTTAGGGCTCATTAAACCCTGATTCAGTTGCTACATGCCCTAAGAAATTCATCACATTCAATGCCATCATTCTTGAGAGTTTCCTGGCCTGAAGACATCCTGAAATGACTCCTTGAGGGACAAGCATAGCCTTGGTTAGGGGTAAGTGTGTTGCAGAGCACTCAGGCCCATTCAAGCTTGCTCTGCAAAGCACCTAGGCCCACTTTGACTTGCACTGAGCGAGATTGAGCGAAATATTCATAGGGTTCTGGGAATATTCCTTCATTCTAGACCATTCTAGAAGATTCCCATCTCTTATCCTCTCCTATGAGCTCGAAATTGGATAGGGAATGAATCAAATAACATCCTATCCTCTCATCCCTTCCTCCATGGAAACTAACTCCCAAATTGGAAAGCCATTCAATGCCAAATTTATGACAAAACCACCTCCATTTCCCTATAAGTTGAGGACTTATCATAGTGATCAGGGGGCTAGACTTTGAGAATTTGTAAGGAGATATTGCTAGTGTGAGGTTTTAGATTGTAAGCAAGTATTGTTATGCTACCAGAGTGTTGTGTTTGTCGTGTGATGAAGGATGGAACTCAAGCTGGATGAGTGACATGGGATCAAACTTCTTGGTTGTAACTCTTCCTTCTACTTAATAAAGTTGTTTACACATTTTCCCATATTCTTGTCTTTATGTATGATGATTAGATGAGTAAATGCTTTCGATTCCATTTTCTTGTAGTAGATAGATCTCTTTCTTTGATTAGTTTTTGTCCTCTGTTTATGATTGGAGGTGCTTATCGAGCGGATTCAATTCAAGAAGGAGCAATGGGAGCTATTCAAAGGAGACAAAGAGAAGTGAAAGATAACAAGTAGGTCCCTTGTCTTATTTATCTTCTATAGAAAAAGGTTAAACTCTTTAAATCTATTGTTATAGGTGTAGCTACCCACCTAGGGAAATTGTGTTTATTTGTAGATGCAAAATTCCACATAACAAATATAGTGAGGGAAAGAGGAACCTGGGCTTGCTACAGCAAGCGAGAAAAGCCCCAAGTTGAGAAAACATTGCCCAAGAGCTCAACCCAACTAAGCTCTGCACAGAACCAATTAATTCTTGTTCTTGCTGCTAGACAAAAATGGTGATGTATGCCACTCTTGTGCTTAGAACCTTCTAAAATTATAGTAGGTGCCTCTCCATAATGTTCTCAAACAAACCCAGAAAGGAATCTGCCCCAAACCAACCACTCAGAAAAACCACAAAATGGTGCAAATTACCCACAACTGTTGGTTGGAAAGATAAACTTGTTTTTATCCATCTAGACTTCTCAAAAAAATCTAGTAAATTAATCTTTGCCACTCCTCAACAAATCCAAAAAAAACCAGAAAGGGTTTGGTCTAATTCATATGTTCAAAGCTCTCCCCAATTTGCACTTGCTCACTCAATAACTAGGACATTCGTCCCAACTATAGATCTTCCCTCACAACCCCAAAAAATAGATGAAAAAGGATAGCGAAAATTCCCTCTGGTAGCCTCCACAAATCCTAACTCTATCCATGCCATAATTGAGCCTCTCCTACACTACCACGTGTGGCCTAGAATTATCTTTTACATAGGCCCACGCAGTCCCTAGAAATGTGATGCTGCCACAACATAAACTCCATTGAATTATGCCCAACTAGCACTCTGATTCTTGAAAAATTATGTAGCCCAATTCTCATCCTACAATCTTGGCAAGATTCTACCCCACAAATGTCTCTCCTAAGTAATCTGTATTCCTCTTCTACATCTAACCCACTAAGAAAAACCGACAACTTTCCCTTAATAATCATTGAAACAACTCTGCAACATGAAGTGGGTCTCCTCCTAGGGATGACACTGGAAGTCTCCTGAAAGTATGTTGATATTTCCGCTTGGAGATCTCGTGTGCTGAACAAGCTTCGTTGGCCCAGCTAAACAGCTTGAGCAAACAATGGTTGAGATGATAAATGAGAAAACAATCCCCGAAATGAGGCCCTCCACCTCTGTTTACCCCCTTCTTCCCCCATGTGGGCCCCACAAGTTGAGTTCCCTCTTCTCTCTCTTCCCATAATTTAAACTATCCTAAGGGGTACAAATTCGATTTAGAGTGGCCCCCACATTCCACTTGCACTTTGATTTATTTCCTTTTCTAATATTTGGAAGCCTTCTTTTCACAAAACATCAAGTGGGGTCATCCTAATCCACCTTTCCTAAGTCCTAATGTCAAAATATCTCCTAATGGCCAAAATTTCAAAAATGGAAATTATTCTTAACCATATTAATTAATTTGCGATATTACAGTCCTTCCCACCAAAAATTGCTTGTCCTCAAGCAATCCTTGAACAAGCACCTTCTCAATCAATTGAACTTAGATAGTCACTGCAAGCAATACCGAGGTCCCAAATCTTCCACTGAGCCATACTCGAAGTGTTGGCTTATATGGGCTTGACACAGGTTTGGAAGAATTATTAGGCCAAACAAATCCCGCAGCGACTAGCCCTTTTGGCAATAGTCCACAGAACGTGAATTGAGGTCTCACCCGAGGTAGTAGGGGAAGGTTCTAGAACTAGGTTTCTGCGCCCTTGGGATGTCTAGATGTGATATGGGGGTTCCACGCACCATTCCGTAGCGTCGCTCTGTTTACAGATCTAATCTATTTGATGAAGTATTGTAAATCAGATCTACTTAGCAGGGCCTTTAAGCAAACATTTATCAAAATTACCCCATTCGCGCACTTAGATTAAACACAAATTCACATGTATTTAAGATGTAAGCATATGCGCATAGATCAAACAGTGATATTAACCATAAAAAGCTAGATCTACGATACTTCAGAATTAACACAAAATTACCAAAGCAACTTATCTTTATTTACTTTCTTCACCAATACATCCAGATCCGCCCTACGCACTTAGCTGTAGGGGTCCATGCACATAGCTAGGGATGTTTCTAGGCCTCTGTGCACACAACTGCAGAGCCTCTATCCCCTACCTAACCCTCGACTCAGACTTACAGACGCTTTTAGATTGTTCTCCTCAAAAACCCATTATAGATCCAAGATCATACCAAAATTGAACTCCCCTTCCCTCATAGAGTCGCACTCTATTTATACCTTCCTATGGTCTGCAACCGACTTACTTCCTATATCTTTTATATTATTTTTAGCTGGACACCCCTTTGACTTGACCTTTCACATTTCGCATTCCGCATATTTTAGAGGTTTACAATATTTTTATCCTACTTTCTAGGCTATCAGACCCAAAACTGTTATGCGGGACCTCTGCATTCATTTCCGACCTTTGTGTCTACTCTTTGCACCGTCTATGGCAGCTTGTGTTGCAATTTTGCAAGACCTGTGTTTCTGTCCACGAGATCCCAATCCTCAAGGTCTGTCAGAGATGACTTATTAACTTTGTTTCTACCTGTGGTCTCTATCTTTCCATCCTTTCTCTGTAGTATTGTAGTTTGTCGACCTACCCGCAGCTGGGGTGATGGCATCCAGATCAATTCTACTTCGTGTCTCCCCGTTTCCGGTACATTCCTTACTATTGAGGCAGCAGGCTGCGAAACACCTACGGTTGTAAACACCATGCTCCTTAGATAATGCTGCTGCTTTGTCGGCCATATCACCACCCTCGGGTTTATTCCTTGTGCAGAGATACTAACTAGCTCCATATCAATACTTAGCATACACTTTGTGGAAGTGTAGTTCGCCTGGTGGATGCTCCTCAGTGATTTATAGGTGATTCGAATTTAAAATTCCGTGATTCCTGCTTGTTCCATGGAAGGTTTATGGCAGCTTGTGCCATTTCTCGCTTGTAATCCTCTTCTTAATTGCCTGCCGCCCACTCCTTTTCACCATAGTGCAGACATCTTGTCGTGAATAGTGACACGAATGGTCACCTTTGCTTGGAGCATCGCAACAGCATACTTTTGACCGTGCGACCGCGATCTTGATGATGAGCTAGATCGAAACATATCCTAGCACTCACGCCTCTGTCTCCCAGACTGCTTTACGATCCTGTGCTCTCTTTCAACTGGCTGGAGTGGTGAGACGGTCCCTCAAACAGTTAGTCAGGTAGCCAACTCGCTCGTGTAGAGCTTTAGGCGACTGCCATTCACTCGGCCTGGGAAGGGGTCCCCATTGAGTTTAGCAAGTTGAACCACACCCCCATCAGAAAATTATTTGACAACATAGGGTCCCAACCAATGCATTCGGATTTGACCCGGGAATTTCTCAAATTTACTGTCATATAGCAATACTAGATCATTCTCCTTGAAAGTGCGCACCTTGATATGATGATCATGCCATGATTTTTCATGTTGTTTCTATACTTGCTGATGTAATCCAACCAATAATTGTTCTTTCTCTAGTTATTCAACCTGTACGAGCCTTTCCTCCAATGCCCTGCGGTCTGCCATACTGGTGATAGCCGCTATTTGCAGACTAGGCACAATATATTCCATAGGCATAATGACCTCCTGGCCATAGACTAACCGAAAAGGTGTCTGGCCCGTCAACTTCTTGCATGTGGTGTGATATGCCCATAACACAACATGGATGCACAAGTCCCAGTCATTTTGACGCGCATTACAAACCTTGGTCAATGTAGTCTCCAAGATTTTGTTGAATGCTTCTATAGTCCCATTCACTTGCGAGTGGTATGGCGTACTCTGCTGGTGGTATATTTGGAATTCCTCAGTGAGTGTGCTAATTGTTTCATTTAAAAAATGTGTTCCTCGATCGCTCATTAGGATTTTGGGACATCTAAACCTTGTCAGTACATTCTCGAACAAAAACTTTGTAGCCGTGTAATCCTTAATGTTAGGTGTGGAGCCTGATTATCTTCTGTATTCAATGGTTTTAGCTGGATGTATACCCTAGGAAGACTGTACACCCCTCCACGTGGGGGTGTGAGGGGGGGACTTGTACCCCCCGTGGGGGTTTGGGGGGTGCTGATCCCCCCTGGCTGGGGGGTCCAGGGGCTAGTGGTCCCCCGACGGGGGTTCAGGGGCAGCGCCCCTGAAACTAAAAATAGATGTAAAATTGCCTTGTAAAAGTCTAGTAATTTCTAGTCAGTCTAGGCCATTCACTAGGTGGATGATCGGATGGTAGAAGTTATGTTTAGTTTAGGGTTTTTTTCCCTAGAAGGCAATCCATCACTATATATGACAGAATTGTATTGAGTCTATGTAGATATGTATTCTAAGTGAGGAAGAGAGAGGAGATTGAGAGCGAAGAGGGTGTTATAGTGGATTTACTATAGGTTGTATCTCTTTAGTTTGTTGGATAATATAAAAGGAAGGACTGGTTGTTTTTCCATGGACGTAGCCCAAAACTGGGTGAACCACCTATATCTGTGTCTCTCTCGTTTTATGCGTTTTCTGTGTTTATATTTCTGCAATATTTTATGTGTTCCATTGCTCTGTAATATATAATTTTCTAACAACTAGTATCAGAGCCAAAGGTCTATTTGGCTAATAAACTCACAAGAGAGAAGGGTTCCTGGTTCGAGTGGGAGCAATGGTGGAAGATGGTAGGTTTAGGGTCAAAAAATTCAACAGCCAAAACTACCAGTTGTGGAAGATGTAGATGGAAGATTATCTGTATCAGAAAGATCTATACCTACCATTGAGCAGAAAGACAAAGAAGCTGATGAGTATGACAGACACATAATGGAATATTCTCGACATAAAGGCACTTGGAACAATACGGCTGTGCCTAGCGGCGTCGGTAGTGTTTAATATTTCAAAGGAAATGACAACAAAGGGTTTAATGTTGGCAATGGCCAAAGTATATGAAAAACCCTTGGCGTCAAATAAGGTATTCCTTATGAAGGATTTATTTAATATGAAGATGTCAGAAGGTGGATCTGTTGTAGACCATTTAAATGATTTTAATACAGTTACAAGTTAGTTAAGTTCTATAGGGGTAAATTTTGATGATGAAGTTAGGGCTTTGTTATTTCTGTGCTCATTGCCAGAAAGTTGGAATGGCTTAGTTATGGACATTAGTAACTCTGTCTCTGAATCTAGTACTTTAAAGTTTGATGATGTTGCTGGTGCAATCCTTAGTGAGGAAATGCGACAGAAAAGCTTCGGTGAGACATCAGGTAATTCTTTGACTGTAGAGACTAGGGGAAGAAAAATGGAAAGAGGAAAGAGCCCAGGATATCGCAGTAAGTCAAGAAAATGCAAATCCAAGTCCAGATCGGGGATAGTGTGCTGGAAATGCGGGAATAAAGGACACTTGAAGAAAGATTGCAAGTCTCGGAAGGGAAAAGAAGGAGACGCGCAACAAGAAACTAATCATGAAGTGAATGTGACAGGTGATGGGTTGCAAGATGCTTTGATTATTTCATTAGAAAATATTATTGATGCCTGGGTGGTAGATTCAGGGGCCTAATTCCATGCCACACTTGATAAGAAACATTTTCATGATTATGATTAAGGAGATTTTGGACAGGTTCGATTGGGTGATGACAAACCCTGTAAAATCATTGGAACGGGTACAGTTTTCATAAAACAACAGAATGGAAATTAATGGCTATTGAAGGAGGTAAGGCATGTTCCAGATTTGAAGAAAAATCTGATTTCAACAGGGTAGTTGGGAGGTGAAGTTTGCGTAAGTACTTTCATAGATAAAACCTGGAAGGTCACTAAAGGATCCTTAGTAATAGCAAAAGGAGGAAAGGTTGATACATTGTATTTATGCAATGGTATTTCTAATTCTGTTAATGCTTTAACCTTTACAGGAGAAGATACGACATTGTGGCATCATAGGCTTGGGCACATCAGTGAGAAGGGGATGCAGATTCTTCACTCAAGAAATTTGTTGCCAGGTTTGAAGCATGTTGATCTAAAATTCTATGAAAATTGTGTTTATGGAAAGCAAAAGAGAGTCAGATTCCTTAGAGTTGGGAAAGAACAGAAGAGTGAAAAATTACAGCTTGTGCATACAGATGTATAGGGACCTACTCAGGTATCATCTCTTGCTGGCTCTCATTATTATGTTACTTTTATTGATAATGCAACCAGAAAAACCTCGATTTATTGTATTTGAAATAAATTTGATGTATTTGATACTTTCAAGAAATGGAAAGCTTTGGTTGAAAATGATACAGGAAAAAGGTTGAAGTGTCTCAAATCAGATAATGGAGGTGAATATTGCAGCAAAGAGTTTGATAGGTACTATTCAGAGAATGGAATTCATAGAGAGAAGACAGTTCCGTGAACACCACAAGAAAATGGCGTGTCAAAAAGGATGAAAAGGACAATCATGGAGCGTGCAAGGTACATGAGATTGCATGCAAGATTGCCTTTACAATTTTGGGCAGATGCTATAGATACTGCTGTTTATCTAATAAATAGAGGGCCTTCAAGTTCCTTGGATGGTGGTATTCCAGAGGAGGCATGGACAGGTAAAAAGGTAAACTACTCCTTTTTAAGACTTTTGGTTGTGAAGCCTTTGTCCACATTAACAAAGAAAATAGAACAAAGCTAAAGGCAAAATCAAAGAAGTGTACCTTTATTGGATATGGTGTTGATGATTTTGGTTACCACTTTTATGATTATGAAAAACATAAAATCATTAGGAGCAGAGATGTTATATTCAATTAAAATGTCTTGTATAAGACTCAGTTGCAGGAAAAGAAACATGAAAATGAAAATAGAGAATACACAGTGCTTGATGATATCATAGGAAAAGTGATGGTGCCTGAAAATCATAACGATCAACAGCTAGAACAATAACCACAACAGCAACAAGCACCTCAAACACCTGAAAGTGGTGTTAGAAGATCTACTAGGATAAGTAGACCTTCTGAATGATACTCTCCTTCATTATATTATGTATTATTGACTGATTGTGGTGAACCAGAATGTTATGAAGAAGCAGTGCAGGTAGAAACCAGGAAGAAGTGGGAGTAAGCCATGAAAGAAGAGATGGACTCCTTAGCACATATCCAGACTTGGGACTTAGTCAGGTTGCCTGCAGGTAAAACATCATTGCAGAATAAATGGGTTTACAATTTGAAGGAAGAAGATGGAGGTAGAAAAAGGTACAAAGATAGACTTGTGGTGAAGGGGTTTGCACAAAAGAAAGGTATTGATTTTGATGAAATATTTTCTCCTGTTGTGAAAATGACTTCCATCAAAACTATTCTAAGTCTAGTAGTAGCTAAAGATTTGCATCTTGAGCAGTTAGACGTAAATACAGCCTTTCTCCATGGGGATTTCGAGGAAGAGATATATATGCAACAACCACAAGGATATGAGGTAAAATGGAAGGCGAAACTAGTGTGCAAGTTGAAGAAGAGATTGTATGGCTTAAAACAGGCTCCAAGGCAGTGCTATCTAAAATTTGACAAGTTTATGTCTGAACAAGGTTATGCTAGATGTCACTCTGACCATTGTGTTTATCTCAAAAGGCAAAATTATGGCAGCGATATTATATTGTTATTGTATGTAGATGACATGCTTGTTGCAGGTTCTAACATGCAGGAAATAAATGTGCTCAAAAGGAAATTGGCAAACTCATTTGCAGTGAAGGATTTGGGTGCTGCAAAACAAATCCTTGGTATGAGAATAACCAGAGATAGGAAGAATCGCAAATTAACATTGTCTCCAAGTGAGTACATAGAAAAGGTGTTGAAAAGGTTTATTATGTAGAATTCAAAACCAGTTAGTATACCTTTGGCTAGCCATTTCAAATTAAGTAAGGAGGCGTGTCCCAAGACTCGGGAAGAAATGGCTCATATGTCTAAAGTTCTATATGCATTAGTAGTTGGAAGCTTAATGTATGCAATGGTTTGCACAAGGCCTGATATTGCACATGCAGTGGGAGTTGTAAGCAGGTACGTGAACAATCTAGGAAAAGAACATTGGATGGCAGTGAAGTGGATTTGCAAGTATTTGAGAGGTACCACAAACCAAGAATTATGCTTTGGTGGTTCAAACATTGCTCTACAGGGATATGTTGATGCAGATATGGTGGGTGATAGAGATAATAGGAGGAGCACAACAAGGTATGTATTTACTATAGGTGGAACACCTGTTAATTGGGTCTCAAAACTGCAAAGTGTTGTTGCACTCTCAACAACAAAAGTAGATTATGTTGCTGCTACCAAGGCTAGTAAAGAAATGATTTGGTTACAAAGGTTTCTAGATGAATTGGGTAAAAAGCTGGAGTTGGGCAAGTTATACAGTGACAGCTAGAGTGCCATACATCTTGCAAAGAACTCTGCATTTCATTCCAAGACTAAACATATACAGCTCAAGTACCATTTTATTCGGTCAGCATTGGAAGATGGATAGTTGAAGCTGAAAAGATACACACTAGTCAAAATCCTGTAGATATGTTAACAAAAGTTGTAACTAGGGAGAAAGTGAGAATCTGGTTAGTTTCAATTGGTCTTCAAGTATGATGAAGAAGATGAGAAACAACCAGGTCGAAAGTGGAGTCATTGTCTAGCAAATGAAGCAGCGGTGGAGTTGCTATAATTAGTCTCCAAGTGGGAGATTGTTGGGTGTGTGTTGTGGGATTAACTCCCCTAGGGTCGTGGGTGAATACCCTAACAGACGGAAGGTTATCTATGCAAAGAAACACACATTCCAGGCAATCATAATACTACTATAAGCAAACTCTATGATAGGGGGCATACCTGAGGTCCTACGTTCGAGAAGAGCCTCCAAGCGTCCAAACCCTTCTTTGAGTTCCCTTGCTCCTTTGACCCGCAAAACCAAGAATTCAAAAGAGTGCAACAGTATATGGACTAAACGTCATAAAGAAACCAACTTCATATTATAAGGAAAGGTAGTTAGTTATGGAATTAAACAACCTATCACATATGATTCATAACATGAACATCAAAACATGAAGAAGATCTATATTAGGAACAAAGACATGTGTTTCTTTTATTATAGACAAGGAAAGTACATAAAAGAACAATTTCACCTGAGTCGTCCTTTCGCAGGCTCCTAGCGGAACTGTCTCCCGGATTTGTCCAGTCTCAAGCCTTTAAGAAACTCCTTCCATGACTTACTCCATGATCTCTCAAGTTGTATGAAATCATCAACACACAAAAGGAAACAACGGTTCTTGTAGGATGGGGGAAGTGCAGGAGGCACAAGGATCTTTAGACCTGGTCAGGGAGATCTCAGCATAGCAATCTTTCTCTCTCTTCTCTCCTCCCCTTGGCCTTCCCATAGAAGCCTTTTTATACTTCTCCCAAAGTAGGTTTTCAGTTGGGAATTGGTTGGGAACAGTTGGGCCACGGGCACTAATAGGTGATCAACAGGTAAAACCCATGATCTCCGTCCGAAATTAAGGAGATTTTTTAATTTTTAAGTGCTTTTATACATATACGCGGGTTGGGTATACACAAACCTACATATACACGCGTTTAGCTCAGGGCAATGTTGTTATAGACATTTTTGGGCACTTCAACCCCAATCACAAATGTCCATAAACTGAGGTCTCCTAAGTCCCTAAAAGTCTTGCTTCACTACCTAAAGGAACAAGGTCAACTGATTACATCATCTCCCAGAAGTTCTCCACTGAAAACTGCTCATAAATGGTTAAAACTGGACCATACTGAAAGCTCAATGCAGAGGGTGCGATGCATATCACCTTCCTAATGTACAGGGTGCGATGCATACTGATTTGCTCCTCTGTAGGGTGCGATGGTCAGGAATGGACAAATGGCAGAGACAAAAATGCGAGGTGGAAGATCATGGAATCTTCCAGAAGCTTCCCCTCGACACCTGCCACTCCATTTTCGACCAGAGATTAAATAAGAGAACCTTCATCTCCAAGTGGAAGCAAGAACTATCAAAGAGAAGACACTAATCAAGATCCCAAAAGATGACTCACCTCTCTGTAATCATCTATATATGACCCTCATCACAGAGATCCAGAGGCTGGAATTTTGTATCTTATAGAGAAGTGTTGTTGGTATTCTGGTGTACATTATCAGTATTGGGTGATCTAGCTTTGCTTGAGGTGAAGAAGGGCTTCCTAGCTGGAGGATGATGCTGGGTCAGAGCACATGGTTGTAATCTTGTTGCTACTTTTCATCTGAATAAAGCTATTCTTGTTTCCTTCCATATTCTTATGTACTTGTTTATATATGCATGTATATGGTTAATGCACATCTGATCCTACATTATTTATGAATTTAGATCCTTGTTTCTTGCATAGTAGTATGTTGCTGTGATTTTACAAGTACCTTTGAAGCTGGGCAGACAAAGGAGGAGCGACAAAACTCTATCCAGAAGGAGAGGAAATTGAGCGCAAGACTCAGGTTGGCCCTCTTGGTTCTCCTCTCATGTATTTTCATAAAAGGAATCAATAGTAGACTTTGATTGTTTGTTTCTAAGATAGCCACCCATCTTAGTGGGAATAGCAGCATCCGAGTGGACACTATTCCCGTATAACAAAATGGCGACTTCGCTGGGGAGTGACTAGATTACTTGTTAGCTTATCTATCCTTGTTTCTTTTATAAACATACAGATGGAGCCTGAAGTCAAGCCAGCTAGCCTTCAAACTACATTTGTCATAAAAAAGCAAAGTAGATCAATGCTGCTTCAGTTAATCTCCGTGTTTTGTTTATGAATTAAACAATAGATCTGCAAGCAATCTAATTTCCATAAGTGGTGGCTCTAGTAACCTCTTATATCACCCTTTGGTTTTAAATACACTGATATTTACTTATTCATCCTAAACACCTGAACTAGATTGAAAACTGTGAGGGAAATCTCATTCAAACTCTCGCACTGCTACCATCGCACCCTGCCTTCAAGGCAGCCTGTATGCATCGCACTTCCCGAATGGAGTAGGTGCGCTGCATACTGAGTTCACTGTGTAACAGGTGCGATGGTCAGGGAGGATTGACTTTACCCTCCAACTGTGGATTTTTCTCACTGTTTTCAGTCTTATTCAAGAGTTTTGCTATCTGTAGTCAGTGTACTTCTGTGAAAACCCCCTTCCCTTGCATTATTCCGCCTCCTTAGTGCAAAGAATTATAAACGTTTTTTTATGTATTGTGTGTTGTTTTAGTTCTATTTTACAAAAAGTAGCATAGTCGAACTGTCGTCTCTAGATCTGAAAGTGTCATAGCTATTGTTTTCAGTTTTAGGGAGCAATTCCATTGTTTTAGATAGTCGATTATACAGTTACTATTGCATAGGATTTGAATTACTAGTTTTGAAGTGTCGAAAAGCAATTTCCATTTCAAAATCGCAAAGTGTCTCTCTTGTTTTCACTTCGTTTTGAAAAAGAATTTTGTTGAGTACTGTCGCTTTAAAAGTAATTCAGTTTTGCACATAGCTTTCTTAACGTCATTCACACATTAAGAGAGATGAAAAACAAATAGATGCATGTGCATTTACATTTTGAATGCTTGGCTTGATTTAGGACTGTGCATTTTAGCGTGTGCTCTGTGCTCTGTGAAGAAAAGATGCTTGACTTTCTTCCCTTTAGTAGCTAGGATTTTCATTGCTGAAAGAAGATAAAACGTCTGTTTATCATCTTAAACTGCATTTTAGGAATTATACATACATCACATGGTGAAATTGAAAGGCAAATTGTTAAGCAAGATCAACTTAAAATAAATCTAATGAATCTAACAACGCTTTGGAACTTAACGCACAACATCTAGAGGTCTAGGCTAGAGAAGTATTCCGGCATCATAAAGCCTGGTAACTGTTGCTTTCAATGTTGGTTGGGTGATTTCTCCACTCTGAGACGACAAGTGCCAGTATGGACTTGTGCTCCCACATACCGTTGCGTATATATTGGGAGACCACAATAGGCTGCATCCTTTATCCTTAGGAAGCCGTGTCTGCCTCCATATCGATCATAATGCACTGAACACAACATTCAGGAAGATTGACTTCCATACCGTAAAAAGTATTCTACAGTTTTACGATCGGTTTGGTAATCCTCTCTACCTAGATCTCTAGAGAAGTCCATTTTGCTCCTTTTCAGACTCCTTAAAGGAAAAGGTCCTCTGAGCGCTTGTCACTTCAAGCTCAATAAAAATCGAAGGCGACTAGATTCATCTTTTGTTTTTCTTCACTCTTTAAAATTGAAAAAACATGTTGTGTCCAAGCATCTAAAAATTTATTTTAATCGGAATAACGTCAAAAATTCCCTCGTTGATCTTCAGGTTGAGAAAATGGGTCTACCAACCAAGGATTTCCCCGTGAAGGAAATCCTAGTCCCTTCTCCTCTTGGGGAGATGTTGGTCCACCCCATATGGCCACTTTGTCACTTCCAGGATTGAAAATTGGTCTGCCGGTCTAGCTCTTCTCTACCTATGTCGTTCAGAATCCCATAATTCCTAAACAGTCTAACCAGCAACTGGAAGACACTAGAGTTGCCTCCCAACCTTCTACTTCGTCTGATTCTCCCTCTCCTCCTTCCTCTTCGCTTGATAAAGCCGATAAGGCCAAAAATCAAGTAACTGAGAAGAAGAAGAAGCAGAAGGAGAAAAAGGAAAAGAAGAAAAAGGAACCAAAATCGAAAGGGAGCAACCAAGTATCGTCTAGCAAAACTCCACACACTGCACAGTCAAAACCTAAATCTCCTTGTGTCATTTGCAATGGAGACCACTATCACCGAGATTGTCCCTGCATCCCTCGGATCTTAAGGGAATGGTCTCCTCGTTTGCACAATCCGGTAGCATCGACCTCTGGCGATCCCTTTGAATTCTCACCGTCAACCAGTGAAAGTGAAGCACATGGACAAAGAAGGAATACTAAACTTCCTTGTAAGTTGTGTGAAGGCGATCATGCCATCCATCATTGTCCCTTCCTTGAAGAGGCTAAAAAAGTTTTGGATAATCGTCTGGTTTCACCACTACGACTTCCTCCTGGATATCAAAAACTCTTTCCAAGTCCTCCACCGGTTGAAAATCCGGCTGGCCCATCATTGTGGTTAGCCTAAGCACCTATCATTGAAAATGAACCCTCTGAATCCATACCCAACGAAAGTCAAAGGGTCGATACGGAAGTTGACCTGGTCTTGCCTTCAGAGTGTTCATCTTCGAATGATACTGTCACTGAAGAGAAAGAGAAGGACACCATTCAAATTCTTTTCATCAACACAGACTCCGATGAGCTTGGGGGAGTCCTCCTGTTCCTTTACCGTAGGAAGGAAGTTCATCAGAATCATATCCAACCGTCTATTCGGTCCCACCACCAAGAAACCTAGTTGTTTCCTTCGAATGGAATCTACTAGGCAGACCCCGTTTACCAGCCAGCGTACCATTCAGAATCATTGTACAAGTTTACAGAATGGTCATGGTTGGTACCATCATTGATGAAGGGGCTTCTATGAGTATCCTTTCCTCAACTGCTTGGAAAGCGCTTGGTTTGCCATCGCTTTTGCCTGAGATGAGAAATCTAATAGGCTTCGACAAGGGAACTAGTCGACCTTTAGGGATCCTTCCAAATATGCCCATTACTTTGAGAAGGAAAAATGTTCACATGAACGTTATGGTCGTTCAAGGACCTTTAGATTATAATCTACTCCTTAGATGCGACTATATTTATTGCATGGGAGCCATCGCCTCCTCACTCTTTAGAGTAATGTGTTTTCCGCACGAAGGCAGAATGGTCAAGCTTGTGGACCAAATGTCATTCCCCGAATCACACATCGTAAATAGTCAAATGCCATCCCTAAATGGTCTTTTCATGCAAGAAATGTCTCATTAGTCTCCAGCCCGTCCACTTGATGAGCGCGAGTGATTCAGGAAGGTGTGACTGAAACCCAGGGGGCATGCACCCTGGTCTATTTCGGCAGGAAAACCTTGAGTATAGAGTGGATTTCCATGAGGGATATATGACTAGTCTGGCGAACCCATCCTTATAGAAAAATGGGAACAGGTTGGAATAAGATACCTTCGTCAAAGTTATGTGAGTGGAGGAGTGTCTGCGCCATTCACCTTTGTCTGTTTCGATAGACATCGCCGAGGAAGAATTTTTCTTGGTAACCTAGAAATTTTTCGCTATACTTGGGGGCAAGCAAACCTTTCTGCATGCAAGTGAAGAGCGGTTATTTATTTTTTAAATTTGTAGGACCTCTAACCCTTTAAACTTGTAAGGCTAGTTGTTTCCTAACTTGCATAAAGAAAGGATCCGTGGAAAAGCTTGAGAGATGTAAGCCACTTCAAAATAGCATCTCGAATGAGACATTCTTATCTTACGACTGGTGAGCAATGTTTTCACAGAGTTCAAGCTCATTAAAAAATAAACTCTCCACGAGTAGTTTTAGCACATAGTTCAAGCTCGTTAAAAAATAAACATTAGTCATGAGCAAGTGTTTCCCCCAGCGTTTAAGCTCACTAAAAAATGAACCAGTAAATAACCATTGTGAATGCCTTATCACCAGCTTTTGAGCCTTGGTCATGTCCTCGCCATCACCTCCACTCTGTTTTTAGCCGATCATTCACCCCCATATGATTTTTTGCCCCTTCGAGGAACATCTGCGAAGAGTGATTCTGCTAGCCATCCTTGTAAAACTGCCGTGATTGGAAAATTCCAAATCTTACCTGGAATTAGCTGCTACCCGAAACCATCACTCGTTCCTAAAAAACGAGTCTTCTTTAAGCTCTTTTCACCTGATTCGTAAAATATGAAAAGATTGCTGAGCAATTGGCCTCTCTGGCTCATTAAAAGGCATCGGAGGTGCTATCCCTCCTCTAGATTTTAATCTTTTAAACCTGAGGGATTATTACACAAAACGATCGAGCGCTTGTCTTGTTCAGCTCGTTAAAACTATCGAAAATTCATCCCTTTTGTATTATTTTACGCTTTTTCGGACTTAAGGGATTATACAACGAAAAATAATCTTCGGATTCTTCTTCCCATTTCTTTCAGACTCTCTAAAATTGAAAGAGACCGAGTTATCTTTGTCGTTAAACTCGTTAAAACCTAATAGCGACAAACTCGTCCAAATGGACGAGAACGAG
>APFE030307780.1:148515-165477 GCA_000404065.3 Pinus taeda | reverse complement strand
TGGGTCAGAGCACATGGTTGTAATCTTCTTGCTACTTTTCATCTGAATAAATCTATTCTTGTTTCCTTCCATATTCTTATGTACTTGTTTATATATGCATGTATGTGGTTAATGCACATATGATCTTGCATTATTTATGAATTTAGATCTTTGATTCTTACATAGTAGTATGTTGCTGTGATTCTATAGGTCCCTTTGAATCTGGGCAGAAAAATGAGGAGCGGCAAAACTCTATCCAGAGGGAGAGGAAATCGAGCGCAAGACTCAGGTTGGTCGTCTTGGTTCTCCTCTCATCTATTTTCATAAAAGGAATCAATAGTAGACTTTGATTGTTTGTTTCTAAGATAGCCACCCATCTTAGTGGGAATAGTAGCATCCGAGTGGACACTATTTCCGTATAACAAATGTCGTGTATAGGGAAAAGACCTCATGTATAGGCCATTAGTGGAGCTTCACAAACCTCAAGAGTGGAGCTTCACAAACCTCAAGAGTGAGATTTGGAGCTATATCAGATGTCCCCTAATATATGAGGTCAAAAGGGGTACATGATGGCCGAAATGTATTAAGCAAGTTCATGGAAAGGAAATCTATCAAAGACTGAGAAGGACTGCACCAGAATTCAGCCTGCTAATCCACAAAAGGAGATCAGAAAGAAACACTGTCTGAGGCGGGCATACCCATGCTTAGAGAAAATACAGCATGTCCGCATATCAAGTACAAGCGGATCCACCAAGTATACAAGTATAAATGACTGGAAAATACATAATGGATCATCTGATCATGATCGAATAAGTACATGTCTAAATATCACATATAAGAATGTCAATGATGCTGAAAGATGAACCGGATCACTGATATCAAAGACTGATCCTGAAAAGTACCAAATGAACATGATGGAATAAGATGGTACTACACTGCCAACTCAGGTGCCAGCACATAAAATGTTGCCATGAATGAATGCAACATATAAGGTGAAGTGGTATCTACTAGCAGCAACAGGAGCAACTGTCAAGTGAACCAACGAATGCTGATACAACCTGAGGTCTTCACCGACCACCGTGGTACATTTCTACAGCACGGGAATAAATGATCTGAAGTCGACCATGTGAGAAATCGTTTGATTACTATTCATTGATGTATACCATTAACAAACGCGAGACTACTCACCGATAATGATAATGAGCATCAAGGTACCCAGTACAATCCAACAAGTGTGAATAGATGAGCTTGAGTCGAACACCTGTAAGAATCTATCGATAAGGAGACAATGATGGTTTCCCACTATCGATAGCGAAGGATCTGCCACTAATGACTGCAAACCCCAAGGTACTGCCAAATGGACTCTAGATCTCTTCCCTAGAGCAATGAGTCGCAATCGATAGGGAAAGATCCGCTAGAAGGAAGGCATTAAGGCATCCTCCATCAATTCAGCGCGAGTGTAACCCATAGGCCAATAATGTGGAAGGAATCAGATGAAAAAGATGTAGTAACCCAACCGAAGTACGTTTCCGGCATACACAAGATGTGGCTAGCGCACGGTAGAAACCCTCTGAACCAACCAATAATGAACGCTAACCCGGAGGAAAGGTATCCAGTAATAGGGTCAAATGGAAACCAAGGTACTGCATGAATCCCAATGTGTGATAATGTAAGCTGATGTCGAACACAAGGAAAACCACTCAGTCAAAGACCCATGAGACTGATCGATGCTGAGCACAAGGTGACCTATCAATAATGAAAATAGGGCCAGGGTGCAGCTCTAGGCTTGTCTTCAGAGCAAGATGTCATCGTTGATAAGGACAAGACCCACTAGCAAGAAGTCAATGGAGACCTTCTCAAACTGGCACGAGTAAAGGACCAATATAACTGATGTGATGATAGACATAGTACTGACAACCAGGGATGGTCGACTGAAAAATAAGTCAAGAGACACCGCAGAGAGGCCGACTTAGGCTAACCTCCCTTGAACAAAAGCACGACTCAATGTGACTATGTGGCAGCATATGATGACTTTGTATAAGCGCGTTGCGCAGGAGGCACAAACGAACCCTCCATATGATTGGAAGAGATAACCAACCGGGGAAGAACTGACTCAATAACAAGGTTAAGGCATACCTAAGTCAAACTAAATCCCACCCAAGTGGAGGAGACTTTGTTTCGAGTGCTTTGTTCAAGGGTGACACGACTCACTCTAGCTGCCAACAATAAATGGAAATACTGTCCCGTTCCTGCTCTTTTTGAAATATATAATTTTTTTGGTATTTTTCTTTAAAGCTAGAAAAAGAATAAAAGAATGCTATAGTACAGTGGAAAGAACGAGTGTCAGCGAAGTAGATGATCTAGTTCCTGGGATTGGAACATTCCTATGCTCAATACAGGGAGGCAAAAACTGGCCAGAGACACTCAAAGGTGTGTTCCTTCGATGGGTCAAGGTGTGTCAAGATGCAGAGGTCAAAGGTATGCAAGTTTTATTTTGCAGACGTCATGGTCAAAAGTTGGCTTAGACACGAATCCAGGTGAAGCCGGCTTAAGGCCAAAAGGTGCAGATAGTCAAAATGCAATGTAGTAGTACAACTCAACACAAGGAGCCTCTAGGGTATAAGGCCAGAACGAAATGAAGAAGCAAAGAGGAATGAGTCTTCATCGTATAAGTCATGGCGAGACTATAGAGGACTCCTGAGCCTATTCAAATCAGAGCAGCATGGGCAACAAATGTCAGTGAGGTGCTAACTAGGATGCCCATGTGAAGGATGGCTCTACCATCGTGTCATGATTTAAAGAATCGGCGAGTGAAGATGGTTTGAGAACCATAACACGATGGGATCGACCCTATGGCAAGTGTATTGACAGATGGAGGCTAGTATGCATGATGCAATGGAAAAAATGGCTTCCCTAACCTATATGCCAGTGAGAAAATGATACCTACCATGACGGGTCAGAAGTCATGGAACCGTCGCGAAACAGTCGAAAACGTCCAAAATGTCCTGAAAATCAAACCATTCTCGACATTCCAAGCTCCCAAGTTAAAAGTTACATGAGACCAAACAAAATCAATTTTTGAAAAAAATTGACATTGTCAAAGCTTATAAAAAGGATTTTGGACTCACCATTTTCACCATTTGAGTTTGAGAGCAAAGAATTGGAGCAAAAGGAGCTAACTTCCCATACGCCAAATTTAACTGTTCAAATTCCTCAAAAATCTCCAAGTAACCCTCATTCTTAACTTGTAATTGATTGTGATTGTTTTTAGAAGTATTAATTAATGTTTCACCGTTGAGTTTCTTGCCAAACATTTCTCCGCGGCGTATATGCGGGTTGGTAATATGCAACCCGCGTACACACGGGCCCTACACGTGACTGTGTGTAAAGGGGACCCGTGTATACACTGCGGAAATTTCAAACCAAAAGACTAATGGTTGAAATTGATTTTTCTTTCAGGATGGCAATCACCTAGCGAGAAAGAGAGCATACCGTAGTAGGTGAAGAAGTTATGAACAATCCAGAGGGTTTGGATGCATTACGGGGATGCAGTTTTCTTAAGTTCTTAAAATTACCAAATATGAAAGAAAACACACGTCTGCTCGAGATGCTTCTTGATTACTGGAACATCGAGGAGGATGATTTTATGATCGATCAGATGCCACTCAGGATAGAAGTGGAAGATATATATTTCATTACAGGCCTTTCCCAAAGGGGAGAGGTAGTACATTCCCGGGGGAGAACACGGAGCAATCTCTCCATAGAGGACTACGTACAGATATATTGCACGGGACATCCGAAGAAAGTCGGAAGTCAGATTTCCATCACACATATGGCGAGTCTACCGCTGAGAATAATCTTGTTCATCATAGCTCGAGTGAACGGATCTGTTTCCTTGCATCAGGCATCACGGCTCAACATGAGCATGGCGGTTGGCTGTCTGACCACAGTGTTTGATTGGTGTACTCCTCGTTTGGCTAGCATGAAAAGCCAACTTACTTCTATCAAGAGAGGAAAGACCAAAAAATTCAGTTATGGGACCATTTTGTGCTCTTTCGTCTTCGAGAGAGTCCCTACACTTCGTCCCAGAGTACCAGTTTCAATCAGCGCCCCGCGAGATCCTCGAATGGGTAGGTGGGCTGACTTGATGAAACGTCTGGGTGGTGGGGAGGTCCCACGGACTCCTTTCGACAATGATTTCTTTTCTTGGTCTGATCATCAAATCATCACCATTGATGACTACCCCTATGCTGGGTTGGATTTCCGAGGAGATCCCGATCTAACATTACCACCGACCGTAGCATGGGGCGACATTAGTAAGTGATTTTTGATTTTTTGATTTTTTTGATTTTTCAAATATAATAATGAACTTTGAAAATATTTTTGATAGGATTCAAATGACTAATATAATGATCATGTTCCAGATATTGGGCCTATACGACCAGATGAGTTCCCACAGCACAAGCGTCGCGGCTAAGGGGCCGAAGAGGTGGCTGCAGCCACAGAATGATCTTTACACATAGTTCGGTGGCATTTGGTGATGCTGGCCCATTGAGTGCCGATGGCGGCGGTAGAAGACCTTCCTATAGAGATGCAGTGTCATGTGGTTGGCATGCCACGTGACTGGGTCCACACTTTTAGGCGTGTAGCCAATGTAGTAGTTGCCTACTTAGCCGCTCATTCTGAGCTGGGGAATTAGATATAGTGGACATGATTATGGGCATTTGAGTCCCAATTTTGTATATTTTTTGAACAGACTTATGTACACTTGAGACGCTTTATGATATATATATATATTATATATATATATATATATAATATATATTATATATATTATATATATATATATATATAGTTTGACTCCACTGGGGACAACACTCTTGTTGTTCCTAGTTTGGGTGTATTCAAGCCAATCAGGGCTCAGCTATCTGTTTATCTTCTGTTACTGTGTAGTTAGTGCCTGAATTGTGAGCTTTGATCAGTTTTTTCTAGACCTTTTTTTGTTTTTTCTTGGAAGCTTTTTTATACGCTAGTTTCTCTATTTACAGAAGTGTATATACGCATCTTTCCTTAAGTGAACCCGCGTATACGCGAGTTTCCTTAAGCCTTGTCACGTATACACGCATCTGTGTTCAAACACAGTCATGTATATATTTAATTTTCAAGATTTTTGAAATCTTTCTATTTCTGGAAGATTGTATGTTGGTCTGATTCAGTTGGGAACAATCACTGTTCTATCACAGTCTTTAGTTTTTACAGCAAGTGTCTTGTTTCGATCTCTCTCTAATTGTGAAAAGGTTGGTCTTGTTCGTTTTCTTGCAACCGTCATTTATTTTTGCTCATGAACACAAGGTTTCTTGCAAGGAATCTTGGTTGTTATGTGTATTCAGGGCAGAAAGATTGGGTTCAATCTTTGTGTTGAGTTTTGTTTTAATGACTTTTTGGTTTGCATGGTTGAACTAGTTTTATGACCATCTGCTTTTCTTTCTTCTTGAAAGTCGTTTGTTGACGCTTTCTTGAATGTTGTCTTTTCAATCTTTTGGTTTCTTTTGCCAAGCTCATTTTGCTGCTTGTTGATTGTTAAAAGCATTTTAAAGCACCTTTGTTTTGTTGAGTTCCCACTTGTTTTGTGTCGTAAGCTCGCAAAGTGCTTTAGTGCCTATTTTTCGGTCATCAAGTTTCAGTCTTGTTAGAGCATGTTTGAAAAGTCGTTTTTGAGTTTCTTTTGAAGGAAATTTCTTGAAACTTTGTTTTGGTTTCTTGAACTTTGTTTTGATTGAGTTTTCCTTTTTGTTGAGTGAAAGTGCCTATTTGTTTGTCTTCATCTTGCTTTTAGTGCTTATACAAAATAAGAAACAAAAGCTTATATTCCATCTAAACATTTAAGTGGCAAATCTATAATCGATAAACAAGCAAATTTCATCTTTTGTTTTAAGAGTAGTTTTTGAATCTTGCATCGGCATGTATTTATTGCATTAGGATTAGCTTGTGCAGCTTTCTAGGCATTTATAGTTTTGTTAGCTTTTGTGAGTGTGAAGTTTGAAAAGAAAAGAAAAAGTTGTACTTTTATTTGAAGTTCCTCTGAACCCTGTAGAAATTGCTCTTCATCGAAAAACGAAAAACAAGTGCATGTGCATGTAGTTTGGTTTTATTAATTTCTTTTGCGTCATAACACCACCAGTTTCACTTCCGTCATCCCTTGACTTAAATAACAACCCATTAAAATCAAGCGCTAATTTAAAATATACTAGAACTTTATATTTGTCAATTAGATACATCAACAAGTTTTAGGATATTTTAGGGCCTTGGATTAAGTGTGTGGAGAGTTAACTCTCCAAGGCCATTTTAAACTGTCAAACATAGGAGTCTGAATAGTGAGTGAAAATCCAATAGTGTTAGGAAGACCAGGAAAGCTCCGGATCTGGGAGTTAAGCACGTGGGTCTGTAAAGACAGGGAAGAGAGACACCCCCTCTCCTACTTGTCTGAACTTACCTCACGACTGTTCCGCCTGGCTTCTGATACGAGTTGGTAACCTTAGTTGCTGCTCCTAGGGATCTACACAGGTGGCTGCGGAGCGGAATCCCGTGGCACCCGAGGTCGACATTGTATCACTCTCAACGGTTCTACTGGAGGGCACCCTTGTGAAGCTTGGGGGCTTGCACCGGTGCAGGCTATTGTTAGGAGGTCAGCATAAATTCCTCTGTTACCTTTGCTGATAGGACTGGGCCGTCATTATCCTAGACTATCTTCGGAAGGCCCCTTACTTCACTTTCTTGTATTTTGGTGTCCGTTCCTAATCGCCCGGAGTGGAAATACTTGGAATTTGTTTGACTGGCTGATATCTTTAGGGACTTTATAGTGTGTGCTCTGTGCTCCTAGTTGGCCTAGATTTCAATTTTTTGAGTCTTTAGTTAGATCTTAAAAAAAATTCAAAGTGGTTAGCTGATCGCCTAGACGGTCTCGAAGACTTCATGGTCTTTCACCACCAAGTTTAGAGCCTTCACCTAGAAGGTGCAGAGGTAATACTTTCGGTGGGTTTCGTCTCGCGGTAGCTGACGCATCGGGGATTGATCCTACCCTCGGGGGCATGAGTGCTCAGACCTGGTACTTCCTCAGGACAAGAGAGAAGTACTCCTGTACTTTCTCGAGTTCTCTTTCGGACGCAAGATAACGTAGAGGTAGAAGAACTCTCAGAGTCGTTAGCAGCTCCGAATTCTCCCCTACCTCCTAGTCATTCGAAAGTGTTACAATTCGTTGGGTCGCCAACGCATTGACTGTCAAGTCCAGGTCACATAACGCACTTACCATCGATGACCACTACTGGAAGCATGGATTCTACAAGTGCTACGACTGTGCAGACTCCAATATCTGTACAAGGGGGAAGAACTATTTCCATCCCCTCAGCTTCTTTATTTAGGTCTTTTGCTAGCATGTCTTTAGTTGGGACTACCTCCATTCCTTCTATGAGTGGAACTCCCAAACCAATGGTTTTAGTTCTGGATTTTTCCCATTTGGCACCCATTCACAGGGTATTTCGTCAGTTCCGTTTAGTGTCGCCACATCCATGATGCGTGGATTGGCTTCATTCTAGGGTTTTCCTTTTGGAAGTGGTCATATACCACATTCCAACCCTACAATTGGATATATGCCTTTCTCTTCTTTAGGACAAGGTAGTAATCCTTTTCAGGGGTGGACTAACCCTGCGGTTAGTAGTATGGGAACTGGGAATTCATTTTTCCACCAACAAGGGAATAGGCCATACTCCACGGTTAGTTCATTCCGAAGTATTCCTCCCCTAGCTTCTGCTTGGGATCCTTATTAGGGGCTGTCTGCTCCTTATAATCCTTTAGGAGGAAGCTTCGCTGGTTATGGAGGTTTTGCGGCCGGAGTTGGTCAAACTCCGAGTTATGATGGATCATAAAGCATGCCTTTTGGTTCAGCTGGTTCTATAGGTTACTTCGGGCAGCATGGTGCCTTCCAAAATCCAGGCCCATCTTTTCAGAACTTTGGGAGTTCTGCTTAGTCTGGGTGGAATCCCCAAGGTCCTCTTAGGCTTCCGTTTCTGGCAAATTTGAACTTGCTAGACCTCACAAAGTTAACTAATGATCCAATAAAATATAATCCGCCCTAGCCTCCGGTCCCAACCAAACTTCCTTTGGACATTCCAAAATTCGAAGGGAAGAGCGGTGAGGACCCGGGCGACCATGTGACCACATTCCATTTGTGGTGCTTGTCGAACTCCCTTATTTATGATTCAGTTAGGTTGAGACTTTTTCAGTGCACTTTGACTGGTAATGCATCCAAATGGTATATAGAGTTGCCAGGGGGCAGCTTTACATATTTTGTCGACTTAGCGAATATTTTCTTAAATCCTTTCTAGTTGCCTGTCCGTTATGACGCCGTAACTAAACTTTTGGCCAATTTTCGTCAGGACACGACAACTCACATTTCTGACCATATTCAAGAATGGAGACGGAGAAAGAGGCTCATAAAAGTTGAAATCCCTCCGGAGTACCATCTGGAATGGTTTTTGAAATCTTTACAACCTGAGATCTCTAAGGATGTCTCGATGTCCAGGGTTTACTCGGAGGAGCAAGCCGTTTTTATGGCCCAACAATTAGAATTGATCTACTCTCAGTCTGGGATCCTACAAAAATACTTGCCAGATGCTCCTGGGTCAAAGGTTGACATAGCTAAGTCGAAGCCAGGTACCCATGGGGATGGTATTGTTGGATCGGTAGACATGAATGTGGTGAACTTGTTGAGCCAATTGCAGCAATTGTCATTACAAACTGCTTCAAACAACCAAGTCAAATCGTCTACTACTTCGTCTTCCCAACCCTCTTCGATTAATACCGTCCAATATGATAACCCCAAAGGAAATCAAAACTCCAATGGGAAAAGGAAGAATGAGGTAAGAAAAAGAATGAGGATGGGAAGGCTAACACAAATAAATCCGGCAATAATGCTGGTGGGGGTAGGAATGAGTCTAAAAAGAAAGTCAAGTTTCCATGCAAGTTGTGTAGTGGAGACCATTTAACTCATCTCTGCCCGAAGATTCAAGACGCTCAGCGCTTGTTAGGGTAGCAAGGGGCTTCTAGTTCTCAAGCTGTTTTAACCAACCCTTTTCCCGAAGGGCAGCAATTGCTTGTTGGCACGAGTTCAAATCCTGGTACCTCCTCAGGGGGCAGCTAGGAAGGGGAAAAATCATCGAACGTTTTCATGATGGGTTCTAATGTACATGTGGCTACTCGGTCACGTGATTACGGTGAAGCCGAAACTTCCAAGGACAAAACTACTCCCAGAAATACTGACCTTCATATTGAGTGACCCTCTGTTGAGACTATACCACGGATACTGAAAGGTTCCGCTAAACGCGCGACTATCAATCCTAACGCTAGGGCTGCCCAGAATTATTCCATTTTGGAGGATCTGGCCCAGAGTCCGTGCGCCATGTCCGCTTTAGAGGTTCTCTAGTCGTGTTTGGCTCAGCGTAGTGCTTTACTCTCGACAATTGGGGTAGTTGATCCAACCAATTCTTTAGTGCTCAGTTTTGACATGTTAAATGTCAAGAAGTGACTCGCTCATCACATGGCTTTCCAGATAAATTCTACATACCGAAATATTAATATTTTTCGCACCGTTATTGATGAGGGAGCTTCCACGTGCATCATGTCGATGTCTTGCTGGAAGGCCATTGGGTCTCCTTCGGCTGTTCCTTCACCCACCCTGTTAACTGCGTTTGATGGGCATTCTCACAAGCCGCATGGGACTATCTCGGCCTTTCCTATATGTGTTGGAGGAAAGGTCATCAATGTTGAAGTAGAGGTCATAGATGCTAACCTAGACTATAATCTCCTCTTAGGAAGGAATTGGGTATACGAGATGGATGCCGTTGTTTCGACTCTATTTCATGTCATCTACTTTCCTCACGAAGGGAAAATATTTAAGGTAGATCAGTTGGATTATTGTCCAATTGATCCTCAAGAAACTTCTGACTCTACTGTCCCCTTAGTGGATAACCCTCGCCCACCTACTGAGAATTTAGGAGTTGGGATGTATTCCTCATTGATGGGTACTTTTGAGTTTCCCTCTCCTATCGCTTGAATCAATGTCGTTTCATCATCCAAGGAGTCCCCTCCAGAAGGGTTCTTCCGAACTCATTATTTTTCGGACCCTTGGACCTTGCCTTCACCTATGGCCATATTAGCTGAAGGAAAAGTAAATGGAATGGCATCCTCTATGTCTGCGGCTGAGCTTAGATATCAGTCTACCGTTAACTCCGCAGATGACCACTCTACTCCTTCTGAAGAGGAGTTTGAGGGTTATGTGGCCCCAGCTTGGGCCTTTGATTCCACCTTCGCCTTGGACTACTTAGATACGGTTTTACCTTCTGAAGAAGCAATCCTCGAAGTGATGATGGGTGTAGATTGACCTTGGGAAGACTTACACCATCGTTCATATTTCCTTCCTCCATTGCGGGAAGTGGAAGCTAAGTTCTCCAAGCTATTCACTAGTGATGTTTGTAAGATATCGAATCCTTTGGCTCCAGAACACTTTCGTGCCGAAGGTAATATGTTGATGATCTCATAAACGATGTCTATAAACATCTCTAGGGACCCTAACGTGATTGAGAATCTCTTCATCGGAATTGAATGTTCCCCTGAAGAGGTGCGAATTTAAACCGACCTTTTAAGAGAATTTCGAGATGTATTTGCTTGGTCTTATGAGGAAATGCCTAGCATTGATCCTTCTATAGTTCAGCATGAGATCAAGATGTATGAAAACGCTAAGCCGAGTCGCCAATTCTATTATGGGATTAACTCCCCTAGGGTCTTGGGTGAATACCCTAGTAGACGGAAGGTTAGCTATGCAAAGAAACGCACATTCCAGGCAATCATAATGCTACTATAAGAAAACTCTACGATAGGAGGCGTACCTGAGGTCCTACATTCGAGAAGAGCCTCCAAGGGTCCAAACCCTTCTTTGAGTTCCCTTGCTCCTTTGACCCGCAAAACCAACAATTCAAAAGAGTGCAGCAGTACATGGACTAAACGTCATAAAGAAACCAACTTCATATTATAATGAAAGGTAGTTAGTTATGCAATTAAACAACCTATCACATATGATTCATAACATGAACATCAAAACATGAAGAAGATCTATATCAGGAACAAAGACATGTGTTTCTTTTATTATAGACAAGGAAAGTACATAAAAGAACAATTTCACCTGAGTCATCCTTTTGCAGTCTCCAAGCGGAACCATCTCCCGGATTCATCCAGACTCAAGCCTTTAACAAACTCCTTCCATGAATTACTCCATGATCTCTCAAGTAGTATGAAATCATCAACACACGCAAGGAAGCAAGGGTTTCCTGTAAAATGGGGGAAGTGGAGGAGGCACAAGGATCTTTAGACCTGGTCAGGGAAATCTTAGCATAGCAATCTTTCTCTCTCTTGTCTCCTCCCCTTGGCCTTCCCATAGAAGCCTGATTATCTTCTGTATTCAAAGGTTTCGGCTGGATGTATACCCCAGGAAGACTATACACCCCTCCATGCAGGGGGGGTGCGAGGGGGACTTTTAACCCCCACGGGGGTTCAGGGGAGTCAATCCCCCCCTGGCTGGGGGGTCTGGGGGCCAGCAGTCCCCCGGCATGGGTTCAGGGGCAGCGCTCCCAAAGCTAAAAATAGATGTAAAATTGCCTTGTAAAAGTCTAGTAATTTCTAGTCAATCTGGGTCGTTCATTAGGCAGATGATTTGACGGTAGAAGTTATGTTTAGTATATGGTTTTTTTCCCTAGAAGGCAAACCATTACTATATATGAGGGAATTGTATTTTGTCTATGTAGATCTGTATTCTGAGTGAGGAAGAGAGAGGAGATTGAGAGCAAAGGGGGTGTTACAGCGGATTTGTTGTAGGTTGTATCTTTTCAGTTTGCTGGATAATATAAAAGGAAGGACTAGTTGTTTCTTCGTGGACATAGCCCAAACTGGGTGAACCACGTATATCTATGTCTCTCTTGTTTTATGCATTTTCTATGTTTATATTTTTGCAATATTTTATGTTTTCCATTTCTCTGTAATATATAATTTTCCAACACTTAACCAGCTGTGCCTCCGCCCATCTAGTCAAATAATCTGTCGCGGTGATGATATAGCGTGCGCTCGTTTTCCGTTGCGGCTCGATAGGTCCTACAAAGTCGATTCCCCGTCTGTTGACATACGTCGCAGGCTCGGCAGTGTGCTTTCGAATCTTGATGCAGAGTAGGCCACCATAATCCTACGTGAAGGATCTTCTGAGCTGTGGCACGACCCACATAATATCTACAAGCAACTCCCCCATGTGCTTTGGCCAGGATCTACCCTTGTTCGAACTCTAGGACATATCGGTGTAATATCTCGTCATTGCCCATTTTGTAGAGATGGCTTGCAATCATGGTGAAGTCTACCATGCGTATCACCAATTCCTTTTTCTGTTGAATGGAGTATCCCTGCAGTGTGGTTGTTGTAGTTAAGAAATGGATTATGTCTTCAAAGTGACCATTTGTGACGTGCACTACATATAGCTAAGCATCCAAAAGTCCGTTCTCTAGATTTGTGGGTTCTTCGCTGGTCTCAATTCGAGACAGGTGATCTGGGCCTACATTTAGACATCCTGGTTTGACGACGACCTTGAAGTCATACTCCTGGAACAACAGTGACCATCTATAGATATGCCCCCCCCAACACAGGCTTATTTACTAGGTATTTTAACGTTGAGTGATTGGTATACATCCTAAACTGACCTCCAAGTAAATAGTGGCGGAATTTTTGAAGTGCGTATACCATCGCTAATCCCTTGTGCTCAATAGTGGAATAATTCTTCTCGGCTTTTGAAAACCGACGACTTGCGAATGCAATTCGGTGGTTGATTCCCTCCGCTCCTGGTTGAGTAAGTACCGCCCCCAATGTGATAAATGACACGTCGACATGCAAATGAAATTCAACGTCCCATTTCGGAAAGACCAATATAGGGGCCGAGGCCATCTTTTCCTTGAACATCTCCAGAATTTTGTTACATTCCTCATTCCAGCAATAAGTAGCATCCTTCTTCACCAACTGCTCCATCGGAGCCGTGATTTGGGCGTAGCTTCTGATGAACTTTCGATAGTATCTTGTGTGTCCAAGTGGGGCATGTAATTTCTTGACACTTCGCGGTGCTTGCAGATTGAGTATGACGACGATCTTTGCCGGGTCCACCATCAGGCCTTGCTTATAGACCACATGACCCAGCAGGTTCCTGAATGGGAGAAGGAAAGTACACTTCTTCAAATTTAATGCAATCTGATGTCAGTGCAAGTATCTAGCATCAACCATAAACTCGGTACGTGCTTCTTGACCAATCCAAACACGGTCTAGGCATCAAGATAGACTTCTAAGAACTTGTGGATAAATTATTTGAATACTGGGACTACTATTCGTGAAAATATTTCCAGCGCATTCTTCAGTTCGAAGGACATCACTATGTACTGAAAGCAACCCCATTTAGTAGTGAACGTTGTCTTACTCCTGTCTTTTGGCATGATCTTGATCTGGTGATATCCTAAGAACCCATCCGTGAAGGAGTAGGCTTCCTGTCCCCCCACATTTTCTAGCACTTCATCTGTAAACGGTGTTGGAAAGGGATCGTTGATGCAGGCATCATTGAGTTTCCTGAGATCTACGCAGATGCGAATCTCACCCTTTTGTTTTTTCTCCTGCACAACCATTGGACTCACCCAGTCGAACTCCTCGACTGGTTGAATGATTCCTGCTGCCAACATCTTGTCCAATTCTTCATAGACCTTTGCTTTATATTTTGGATTAATTGGTAGGGCCGCTGCTTCACTGGTTTCGCGTCTGGCTTCAATGTTATCTTCATCATTCCTAAGTCTCCCAGAATCCCTTTTCACTCCGTAATCTTTGTTGGGAACAAATATCAATATTCCGCAGCAACTCGACGACCTTCTCTATTGTGGCGTCATCCTAGTAGTCCCCAAGTGTTTCATACTTTGGCTCTCCTTTGGTTCCAATATTCACTTGTTTTGTTTTCAGTGGCACTGTGATATCTGGATCTTCGATTTCAGGTCCACACATCTCCCGGATCCCCTCTGATTCTGGAATATTGACGTTTCGTGGATCATCCTCATCATCTTCTCTTGAGATTATAGCATTCAAGAGCTTGTCTCAGTTGCCGTGACCAGTCGGGCTGCATAGTTTCCTCTGGCTCCATTGGTGTCTTGAATATGGTAGCCTTTACCAGCTATAACGCTTTGTCCACGGTATCCATCCCTTGACCTTCGCACAGGAATGTTGACAAAAGCCCTGCACGCAAGATATCCCACTCGCCTGTGTCGTGCCAGAGCTCTGCTTTCGTGTACCAGTTTCTAGGAATGACGTTTAGAGTGTGATAAAACAAGTGCACCCATTCTAGTTGAGGTTCCTCTTCGTAGGCTTTGATCCACCTCGTAAGGTGGAAGTGTAGATTATCACGTCCATCATATTTCTCCGCTATGCAGAGTTTTGGCTTCCCAAATTTGATCTTCATCATGCACCTGCAGGCGCACCAATCTTCGAGCGTCCCTTCATGTGTGCCCCACCATCGCGCAGGCGTCTCAAACAACGCCCATCTCATCGCAGCGAACCATTGGTGCTCTGGTAATGCGATTTCAAATTTGGTCAGGAATTCATCTACCATTGTCAACCGATCATACTTCGGGAATTCACGATCCTGGACCTTTACGTAGTACAGAGATTTAGTCATCATATTGCAGTGTAGCGTAGTCGCTCCATTCAGCTTGTTACATCACCGCACATCTTCTTCATTTGAATCGGTGGTGTAAGATTCTACATAGCGCCGTGATATTATTCTATACTTCGTTGTCTTGCCCCATTCTTTCCTTTGTGCAGCTATTATGTAGATACCATCTAATTCGCCATCGCTCTCCTTGCCGTGCACGGGTTCAATATAGCATGGTCCTTCAGCTGGGTCAAGCGGAATGACCACACGGAGTGCCTTTGTTTCAAATATCATTGTTCGCTTCTTTAAATTAATAACCCCATTCATGTCAGTGGCCTATTCTATTCCTAACAATGTAGGATAAGGTGTACTTTCATACATGAGTTCAATCACATCAAATTCTATCCGAGTACTTGTGCCATCAATATCTACCATAATCCCTTGCACCCTTCCCATGGGTAGGACCTTCTATTGATTCACCATCCGCAATTGCATAGGGGACCATTGTAGTGTAGGCTTACCCATGCGCTCCAAAGTCTGTTTAGGCAGAACGTTGGCATCTGATCCCAGACCCATAATGCCATGATCCATCTCATAATCGCCTATTTGTGCTATTAGTCACATTTCCCTCCCGGTCCATGATGCATGTCTTCCCAACTGTCGAACGACGTGAGGTTCACTCCATCCTGCGCATCTATTTATCATTTCCTGTAAGGCTTTAACTGCCTTGTTGTCATGAAGTAATTTAATACATGTCTCTAAAAAGGTAGTCATCATCAAGGGATCCCTGTCTGGCTCGAGCTGATCCCTACTACCTGGGGTAGAGACCTCTGCGAAGCTTTCCCTAGCTTCTAGGTTCATCTCCTTACCAGCCCTTGCGTCTTCCTTACTTAAGTTCCTTTTATCCACTCCTGTGGTCGTTCCACTTCTTAGTACCATGTTTACTTGGGGATCTTCCTCGCGGGGTTCAGACCTCATCATCTATACGTTCTGGGTCATTGTTGGTTGCACAACCCCTTTTTCACAAATCTGTGCTATCAGCGTAGGGCAATCTATCAGCTCATGATTGAACTGCTCACAATAACTGCATGAAATTCTAGTCGGGTGGTACAATCCCACGCGTAATGTCCCGGACCTCCATAGTTATAACAGATTAGTTGCCCATTGGTGAGCTCCAGTATTGTAGCAATAATGCTACAACTCCTGAGGCTTCCTGTCTCTCATTTTATCAACCCGGTTGTTCGTACAAACTTGGAAGCGACGGTGCTATATGCACAAGTACTAGATCCTGTCGCAACTGTCACTTGGTCAGCTGGCACAAGTCTGTTAGGGCTCAAGCCAACTTCTATAGGCTCACAGAAAAAGCTTTATCAATGATGGATGAAAGCTAGCTCAAAGGAGACTAAGCTAATTGACAAAAAGTAATTCAACGCATGTAACCCTAGGAAACCCTAATTTGACTAGTCTAACCTCTATAGTGCAATGAGGATAAGTAATGCTTCTACCAATGCTACTACTACATCTAACAAGTGAGAATGCATAAATCTACACTACTGACTCTACCAAGGACATGTTTTTATGCTTTTTCATTAAGGAGGTGGAGTGATTGCGTTTTGTTTACTTATTAGGGTTTGATTGTGCAGACTGGGTGGAGAAGGAAGGAAAGCATGGGATAGGTTGGGGAGGCTAAGTGAGGTCCCTATGGACCCTTGGCATCCATCCACAGAGGTTTCCCACGTGCAGGAGATCAGCAACCGCGTGAAAGACCTCCTACAAGATGTCTGCAGGGGATTCTACAGGAAACTCAGGGTTTTCTACAGGATATCTCTGAATTTCTACAGGATGGTTCTGAATTGCTACAGGATGGTTCGCCGAGGAGGACTGAAGTGAGGAAAAGGTGATGGACGGGTAGGAAGGGATGTGAGAGGTAAGGGTCAAGCTAGTGATGACTCAAGAATGGGAGGATGAGATGGAAAACAAGTGGAGGGAGCGTATTGGAGTGATGGACGTGAAAGGTCAAAGAATGAGGCCAAGTGAGGATTAGGAGATATTTAGGAAAGAGCAGAGCGCTGCGTAAGGCAGAGGAACGTGATTGTATGCGAGGTCAGAACAGAGAAGATGGAAATGAACGAGATGGAAGAGAGTGTAAATAAAGCAAATGACCGAAACTGTTGATCAAACCAAGAAAGCGTAAACCTACACTAAATATACCGTGACCTTCT